>JASANB010001890.1:0-14139 GCA_030248155.1 Sabatieria punctata
TCCCTGAAGCTACTGTTATTTTACTAGTGGATTTTTATTTTACTATTTACTAAATTTACTATAAATTCAGCCTGTCAATTTAATTTTTATTTTTGTTTTACTACCGAGCAGCTCCGATTTTACTAATTTTTGTTTTACTAATAATTCTACTAATTTTACTACTATTTTGCTACGATTTTACTAGTCATTAGGGGCGATTTTGCGTCATTGATGCCAAGCTCTTATGAATAATTAATGTTTGTGCTAAATAGTTGTTAGATTTAATCATGATACGAGGTTCTCAAGACCTTTAGAGGCAAAAATGTGTGTGAAGTTCAACTGGCAAAATTGCCCCCACCGATCTTTTATTGCAAAATTGATCAAGAATTTGGTTGGAATTCACCAAAAACTAGTAAAATAGTAGTAAAATTTTCATTTTACTATTGACGGTATTTGTTAATTTAATTTAATTTTTACTTTACTATTGGCTCTTAATTTTACTTTTTACTATTATTTTACTACTAGTAAAATACTACTAGTATTACTAATTTTTGTTTTACTATACTATAGTAAAATAACAGTACCTGAAGCGATAAGAAGAGAGTTATTTTCTGCAGTATGTAAAGCCTTTACGAGACGCCTTTTACGGTAGAATGCGAACCAACAGGAATGGCAATAGGGCAGACCAGAGCAGCGTACAAATGGGCGACAGTCACAAATGGCAAAGGGAAGAGATACATAACGCTATGTGAGGAAGACAGAAGTTTTACATAGTAAAATGCATCAGTCAGCATTATGTTGGAAGTGCTGCAGTCTCAGTTCAATGTTGGGACTGGTTCTCATCTGAAGAGGAAGAAGTGGCAGCAGTGTCGGCCTCGGCAAACACCGGTTCAGTGAAAAAGGTGAGCAGCTTGGATCTGACATGCTTCCCGGTCTGTGTCACGTACTTGCTGGTCTGAGAAACCGCCTGTGCAATCTTGCGTCCGTGCTCAGAACCTTGCATCGAATGATTTAGACGCAAACGCAAATCTGAGATGCCTGGCTGACCCGAAAATATGTGCCTAAAAGGATGGTAGCAAATTTTAGCAACCGTACCGTAGCAGCCGCAACAACTCACCCGGCAGCGGCGTGGTCCAGTTCAGGATAGTGACTGCACGACCAGATGCGAAAGTTGTGTTTGGTCTTCCAAGCATCAACGAACGATTCGTTGAAATCGTGAATCAACAGATCAGAGTCATTGTGCCGCACCGATGCAATCAAGGACAGCAAATAAGCGTGAAATTGCAGTCGAACCCACTCCTCCCCGCCTTCCCAGCCTAAAGCTCTGCTCGGTTGGTTGAGCAGTAACGTAAGCGAACGGTCACCTGTCGAATCAATAAACACATTGCCGGTAAGCGGCGTCACTTTCTTGATAATAAAGTCAGCGAATCTCAGATCTGCGTTCGATAAAGCTAGCTGGTGCTCCAACTCTGCATCCAGGATTTCTATGTACGGTTCTCCGGTATCCGTCACCTACAACTGCATCAGTGCGCTCTGCCATAACCGAGACTACTACTACCGAAACGATAACATCGACCAAGTCTTTCCGCTGTCGAAATAGGGCGTTGGTTGCTCCAAATACGTACGCACGGACATTGTCGGACCGTAGCGAATCCAAGTAACCCAAAGGAAGGTAGGGATGACACAGGGAACCCTTAAACCAAACCATATGTGCATGATTTTCCAGACGCAAACTGGGTTGAAACTGAAAGACTAAGCTCTCTTAGCCTTTTACACTTTTAATGTACTGTACGATCTAGGCTACTGCATCCGCGATCTAGCTAGACAATCAGATTTCAGGGAAATGAAAACGGGACAGGGAGCTTGTAGCCAATAAATCGAGACCAGCGACCTTACTTCCATAACCGGTCACTAACTACATCGGCAGCAACCTGTTCTCCCACCGGGATACGATCAACTCGTCGAATCCAACTGGTCGAAAATCAACTGGTCGACTACATTTGGTCGACTAGCATCTCGTCGAATGATCAGCTTGTCGAATGTTCAACTTGTCGAATGTCTTTTTGTCGACTCGTCGAATCAAAAAAATATTTATACGTTGCCTTTGTTTGTGCAGCCTTGTCAGGGCGGCCAAAAAGCTAGAGGGCAATAACAAACGGCCACTCTCCGTTTGACCCAGCCGAACTAACTCAATGTAACTAAGCCTGTGGGCATGAGAGAACTCCAAACAAATGTGACTTGGTCATTATCTGAGGGATACGTTTATTTGTGTGCGTAATGCTGGCTGCCAGGCTGGATTTTGGGCGGCCCGGACCAGACAGCACTTTTAGGCCCCGGGCCCGGCCTGTTTTTGATACCCGCATCCATGGCAGGCATGCCTCACTCGAGTGGTTTATGGCCAGTACCGACTTTTCCCACTGCCCACTTTTCGTTTTGCTGCATCAGAATTGGTAAACCTAAGCCTGACCCTGAGCCTAAGCCTGAACCTAAGCCTACGCCGAACCTTAAGCCTGAAACGCCTAAGCCTTAGCCTAAACCTGAGGCGAACCTAAACCCCTAGTCGGCCTCGTTAACTCCTAATTTGTTCGACCATTATGCACACAAGCAAACGTATTACACTTGGTCACATTTGTTTGGAGTTCTCTCATGCCCACAGGCTATTGAAACAATTGAGTCAATTCGGCCGGAGCGGGTTAGCCAGTGGTCGCTCACCAGCGTCCTCTACCTTTTGGCCGAACAGAGTTACCTGACAAGGCTGCAGAACAAACAAACATAAAGGCATACATATTATTTATTCGACGAGTTGTAATTCGACGAAAACAAATTCGACCAGTTGAACATTCGACCAGTTGATCATTCGACGAGTTGTTAGTCGACGAAATGTAGTCGACCAGTTGATTTTTGACCAGTTGGATTCGACGAGTTGTACCCAACCCCTCCCACCTCCGCCTAAGCCGATAATTCGACTGGGCGCTGTATACGACGACAACCATAACATAGCAAATGCATTGCGTCGACACAGTAAGCAATTGCATACAAGAGCATTTTACATAAAAGAAGCGCACCTTAGTGAAAATGCTCAGAGGAAATCCCCAAGAATCAGTTTGCAGAGTGGAGTAGCTTTTGACCGCTGCCGCAGAGGCACTGGCTTCCGTGCCTACTTCAGAAATGGGCGTACTTGTTAAGCTGAGTGATTCTTTCGGCAGATCAGCTTTCTGTTCGTTCCAGGTCCAAATGTTTTTGGCAAACTTGGTCAGTTTGTTGCCAATCGGCTCAGTTCTTCCAGAGGAGTCGGCAGCATCGTCCTGTACCTCGTTCTCGTGAAGCACTTGGTCCAACTCTGCTAACAGCTGATCGTCGGCCGAACTGGTTGCACCACTTGCTGAAGGGCATTTGACAGTCAGCACAGGGCACTTACAACATATTTGCTGATAATGAACACCAGTGGTAACGTAAGGTTGCAGTTGTACAAGGGCGTTCGAGGCCTCAGCCATAGCACCCTTTCGAATCCATAAGAGGTACTTGCTAATAGAGTGCGAACAATACCTGAAAAACCCAATACCCCAATACCCAATACCCAATACCAATACCTGAGACCCCCAATACCCCAATACCCAATACCCAATACTTGCGTAGCTGGGCCAAAAATTACATTTCAGCGGACAGGTATATTCCAGTTGTGCACACAAGATTTATTGGCACTGCGATTAAAATTTTTAAGAGGCCTGGTTGGGCCACTCACTGCCCAAGCAAGCCGAGAAAATTTTGAAAAACTACCCTTTCAGAAAGCATTTAGAAGCCATTTTGGGCGTAAAATTAGCAGAAATTAACAGTTTTGGTAGTTAATATTTCGTATTCAGTTGTGTTTCTTATTTCCGGCGAATTTTTGTTCCTAACTCGGCTGGAAATTGTGTGCAGCACCGCAACAGCCATGGGTATGGTACTGGTACATTATGGTGACATTTTTATTTTAGATAAGAACAGAGAAATTAATTACTGGTGTAGCGCTTAGAAAAGCGTACACTTTAGGAAATTCTACTGACGTTTAGTTGATTTAACGCGAAAACAGCTTCCTAAACCGAATCATCGATCAACTTTTTCGATTTTTTCAGATCAATTTTTCAGGTCAATGTCGATTTTCCTCTATTTTTACCTGTCCCTGTTAGTATTGGGTATTGGGGGGTAAAAACCCCAATACCCAATACCCAATACCCAATACCTGGAAAACACCCCAATACACCCAATACCCAATACCCAATACCCAATACCAGTTCGCACTCTACTTGCTATGGTACCTCTTCTTTCTGGTGTCATTCCGTATACGGTGGATGGATGGCATTAAGCATGCATGTAACAGCGTGTGGAAGTCTGCCCTCCACCGGCAAAGCCCAGACCCTAGACCCCAGATTTGCATCCCTATTCGTCAACCCTGTTGTGTTATGTTCAAGCCAGCTTTGAGCACATTTTTATCTTTTTCACAAGTTTAGAGGTGAAATTGTTAAAACTGATTATACACAGACATATTTTGTTGAACGTTAGCCCACATTATCGTTTCAAAGCGATTTTACCTGAAATTAGGATTCTGACGATATATCGACCTTTTTCCAATATCGATATAGCGATTTTCGCATCGATATTTTTTGTGTGGAAAAGTAGGAAAAAAACAATTTACACAGGATTCGTACAGGTCAGGGAATTAAAAAATGGTCAGGGAGTCATGGAAAAGTCATGGAATTTCGTGTCTCGCCAGGAAAAATTTAGTCGTTGCTGCATAAAAAGTGCTTGCAAAACTGTTAATTATATGCCCAGAACATCTTTTCAAATGCGTTTTCAAAGCCTAATTTTTGAAAAAAGTTTCCCGCCTGGCCAACCAGGCCTCTTCGAACTACAAAACTGTTAATTTTAACCTGGACTCATTTTATTCAACGAAAAATCATTTTAGAATAGCAAATTTTCGAACGAAATATTCAAAATATCTAGTCTATTATTGGGTATTGGGAGTAAAAAAATACAATACCTAATATCGGAAAATACCCAATTAACCCAATACTCAATATATTGTTTCATCTCTACCTTTGCTGCGATACTCTACACATTTGATATCAGACCGTTGATTGAATGAGTGGTTGACTGATAAGCAGCGAGAGCAGTTTTATGCTCTGCCAAATTTTTTCTTGCTTAACCATAAATATCGAAAATCGAATTTATATTGTCTGAACACTACCCGAAATTCAAATTTTTAGCGATTCTTCGTGCTACTGCAACTCCAACCCGAAATTTTTGCTTAGTTTAGTTTAGTTAGTTTATTCGTCCAAACACAAACAAATCATTCAGAATTCTGGGGCGGACACAGCCGTTTGACCGGCTACTGCCCCACCCCTAAAGAACTTATTGAGGTCGTGTGCTAGAAGCCTTGACTTAAACAGAGAGACTGTATTCGCTTCAATAATTTCAGATGGTAATTCGTTCCAACACTGAACAACTCGATTTGAGAAAAAGTTCTTCCTTAGATCAAAATTAGACCTTTTCAAGAACAGTTTAAGCTGGTGACCACGAGTAGTGGTTTGCGCAAATTCAAAGAAACTTTCTCTTGGCTTAGGCTTGGCTTACTTAGGCTTTCCAGCCGGGCTAGGAGCCACCATGACCAGCTGCATGCCTGCATGTATGGCATGAGACAACTGAAACTCACAAGTGGGCACGGCACCAGTTTGGTTTAGTGCAACTGTTGAATCTGCTTCGTCCTCAGCATTGGTGGGGCGGCGATTCTTGGGGACGTAAAGTGAAGCCTCAGTGAGGCCGCGTTCGACCATTCCAGGGAACAAGGAAACCAGTTGAAGGATTGTATTACACAACCGATGCACAGGAAACATGTAGAAAAGAACCTGCAAGCGTTCTCTCTGAACAAGCTGAAGTAGTAAGCCGAATAGTCGACACATACCCGCCTTTCGAGGAGCAATAACTTGAACAAGACTAGAGCGCGCGTTCGGAATTTTCGAATGAAATCACAAGCTGATAAATCTGCAGAATAACAGTATAGGTGGTCATCAGCATGCTGACTGCATTTTACAGCATTGGAAATAACATGGCAAATGGTATCCGACCGAATGGTACCACTACTTTCAAATCCTTTAGTGGTGGCACCGTGCTACGATAGATAGGTAGTCGATACAATAATGTCGTTATTTCCTTAACTGTCTTAGCAATCAAGGCGCAGGCAATGGAGAAGCCTAGAGTGCGGCAGTCATTTCACATGCAATGAACTTAAGGGAACGGCGTTGTTCCTTACTTACCACATAACGAATGGCTGTCCACCATCTCAGCGCTAACAGTGCTACACAAATTCTGATACATTTCAGACAAGACTTGCACCTAGACCAAGACCGTACTGGTACTGGTTTAGGACAAGAGGCAAGTCACCTTAGCGAAGTCCCTTTCACTGAAGTAAGCTTGCGTGATCAGTTCCAGCTTAGCCTTAAGCACGCCGAACAAAGGTAGTGCGCAGAGAACGCACACACTTTTTTGAACGCTCGACCGAGTGACTTCTTCCGATTTGGAAATCAATTGCTGCAAAAATGGCGCTTTAATGTGTTGTACTGATTTGAAGAGAAACATACGTACATCTGAGGCCATTTGTCTGTAACAGGACACTCCGTAAATGGTTCTGTTGGCTTGATCTCGACTGGGCAGAAGAAAGAAGACTGTATCTAAAACAAACGACTTAAAAATTAAAAGGAGCTCAAAAATTTGCCACCTTTGTCCACATTATGAGCACCGTCAGGGAGAGCCAAAGTCGGCAATAAATGCCAGGCGTCAGGTAAGTCCGCGTCTGTTATTCGAGTTTTGTCCGCAGTCAATGGAGGGTAACAGTACTCTACCTGCAGCAAAACATAAGACAAACTCTGCAGGATTAATTAAGATTACTTGACATCCTTTCTTATGATGAAATCCAACAACAAACACGTGTAATACTACAGACATAGAATCTGTATTGAACCGCCAATGCAACAGCCACGATGTCGAACTCTGCGTAGCTAAACGCAAAATGAATGACCTGTCAGACGGGCCGCTCCACACAGCAGACACCTCGCGAACGATCAGCTAGAAAAAAAATTACCTACAAACACCCTGAAACCACGTCTGTGACACGCTAGGGTTCGAGCGGCTTTTGTATAGCAAAATTCCCTGACCTTTCCATTAAACTGCAAGCAATCTGAGATAATTTAAAAAATTGGGTTTGTAAACGGTATCCAGAGGGTAAATTTATGGTTTAAGTAGTACGTAGTAAAAGGCAGAAGACCGATCTCAACAAAAGAGTGTTGTGAAAAGTTCTGACATGACCATTTGGCGGCGAGATGTTTCTGATGCTATCAAATTTTTCCCTGACCAGATACCAAATTCCGACTTTTTTAAAATTCTCTTTTCCATGACTCCCTCACTTTCCAGGTACCGCACGAAGCCTGCATGCAACTGAATACGCGAAAGAATATAATCGGAACAGTCGGCGGAAAATGCCAAGGACGAGCTCGATAACAACTGTCTCGCATTCGCATATGGATTTTGAGAAGGATACATAGACGATCTGTTTCAATACAAAGGGCGAAATCACGCTTAAAAAGACAAGAAAAAGAAGATAACAGTATATTTTACTAATACATACCGCCAGCAAGTATCTTCCACTTAATTCAATAAATACAGATATAGATACAACGCAGATAAGAACGTAATAAGATAACAAGATCAGAGTCAGGATTGGACCAGCCAAGGATTGGCGGCCACAGCAGCTGCATTGCGGTCGCCGTAGTCGTACAACAGTTCCTCTCCGCAGTCGATCTGTCTGCCAGCGACCAGCACCAGACGTGGCACGCACTCAATCTCAACTGTTTTCGTGATCAGATTGGGTCGCTTGGCTGAATGATTGACCAATCGGCCCAAGTATCCGCTTTCTGCGGTTGCGTCTACACTGAAATCGAATGATAATGCAGCCCGTTTTTCTGTCGATTATCGAAAGAATTGGAAACCTCCAATAATCGGGCGCCCTCCAAAACAACAAAATCAACTTCTTACCAATACTGTTTGTTCTTATGAACAAAGTAGTACATGTAGCAACCAACATCAGGATTCTCTGCGTACTGGGACTCGCGCTTTCGCGCCATCTTGCGGTCTAACAAATCCCCGCGGTATTCGACCACAAACTCTCCTCTCTCGAACGAACGATTAGCCACTACTCCGCGACCCTTGCAGGGAGATTCGGTTACTCTAAGATCACTTTCCGAGCCGCTGCAAATGGCTTCTTCAAGAGATTTCGATTTCTCTCGCTGAAACAAAACAGTACTTCTGGTGTTCAAAAATTGCTGGTGCTGATCGAGCGACAGAACAAACCGGCCAACAGCCGTGCACTCAGCAAGAGGAGATCAAGATCACCACCGCCGACTACGGCTAGACAACGGCTGATCGGAACCCTTTCCTCACCCCTCATATGGACCGGAAAATAATGGAGCTTATTTCAGTTTAATGGAGCATTTCAGCTAAACTGGGAGTATTTAGTACCTGTTTGCCTAAAAACATTGTTTGCTGCCTATTACAGTCAGGCACTTAACGGCGTTTATAGTACCGACACCATATATGGTACCGGTACCGAGCGTAGTGGTACCATATAATGATACCCCCACGTTCGGCGACTGTGGTGGTACTATATATGGCACCGGTACCACATATGGTACCACCACACCACAGGGCCCGAACGTGGGGTTACCATTATTATGACCAAGCAAGAAGATTTCTACAGTGCACACAAACGAACCTTGAGCTGTGATTCCGTTTTTCGGGAGCTGCGACGAACAAGAAAATACTCGGTGATCTTATGACTGCTGTCGGCGGCTGCATCAGTTTTCTGTTTTCTAAACCACAATTGCTGTTTCCTTATTTAAAAAAACAGCTTCTTCCAGTGGCGTACCCACCCAGGATTTTGCAAAGAGGGTGTAAAATTTTGAAGTTGCCTGGTTGGGCCTGGGCGAGAAAATTTTGCAAAATTAACCTCTAAAAACGCTTTTAAAAGGTATTCCAAGCGTAAAATTAGCAAAACTAACAGTTTTAGTGGTTTGAAGAGGCCTGGTTGGGCTTCGGCCCAACCCGAGGGCATGAAATTTTTGAAAAATTAGCCTTCAAAAGCGCGTTCTGGACATAAAACAGACAGATACAAGTAATAATTTATTATTTTCTCTTGTCGCTCAGCCAAATTTTTCCCTTTAACCTCCACTGCAAAGTGGGGTGTACCCACCCTACACCCCTGGGTAGTAGCTACTGGTTTCTTCTGTACACGAGTTTGGTACTTGCATTTGCATACCTCTTACTGTTTGCTGAGGGCGTAGGAACAGCAGTTTTCGTTTTCTTTTCCTGTCGCGGCATTCCAGTTCAACTTTTCAAGGATGAGCAGAGCTCTGTCGCAGTAAGGCAATGCAACAACAGTACAGCCAAGTGAAGAACCCAAAAAGCGAAGCGGCAGCGCGTCTCTCTTTCCCTGTGCGTGTGTAGTCCGCCACGCCGACTCCGCCCACAGAGCTTTCAATCGATTGCTCAGCGGACCAATGAACGTGGCGGAGGGCGGGGCCAACGAAAGAGCGCTATAAAAGCGGGGAGGAGCAGGCCAATCATGACTGCAATCGATTGTAGAACCCGTGCAACTGTCTGTCACTGCCGCGTCAATGTGAGTTTCTCTGTTTTGCAATCGGTGCCGACTCACCGTCTCTACAGGCTCCACAGACACCTTAGTCCAAAAAAGGCAACACCCGCACCGCTTTTGCGATCAAATTCCGACCCCAGACCTTTATCGGTGGGCTGTCTCAACCAGTCCTCTTTTAGAAACGATTTAACCGGGCAACTTTCTTTTTTCTGCCGTTCTTTTTCGGCGAAAGCGGCCGTCAGCGATCGGCGAGGCCTTTGGCGGTCGGTCGACCGGCAGCCAAAGGGTTCCCCGGTCCGAAAGCCGCTTTCTGGCAGTTTCTCGAAATTCCGCAAAAAACCCGTCCACTGATGGTAGAGGGCGCTGGAGTCGCGTCGACGATGTCGACGGTCCGAGCTGGATTTTGTGTACGGTAGTGCGGCAATTCGATCTGACGTTTCAGGGCAGATGACCTTCTCTCGACTGCACTCTGCGAAGCCGGGTTGGACGAGTTTCTGCCGGCCTCGGCGCCGGCCTCTCCCTCTGCCGGTTCGAAGACGATTGCATTTGAGCGAGACGGCGAAGATGTGTGTGTGGCAGTACCCACCACCAGCGGCCATCCGAACCAACGATCCGCTTCCACCTCTTCTGCTCTGGTGGTTCAGCCTCGCCTGGTCAAGGCACCGCGCAAAACGGTCAGAGTCAGCGAGATGAACCCTGTCTCTGGGCGCGGACGATTTCTGGTCGTACGACGACCGCTGAACAGTGGTGGTGGTGCGCCTTCGACTAATGGAACCAAAGAAGTGGTGCGCAGCCAGAAACCGATCCGCTCGATCGGTGGTGGTGTGGCACCTGTGCTGCGGAAGCAGGCTGCCCTTCCACTGCACTTGCATGGTCACGCGTATTCTATGGTCAAGCCGATGGCACCGACCCCGGCCAACGGAACCAAAACGCTCATCTATGCTGCCAACTCTTCGGTACTGCCTAAAGTTTGGAGTGTTACGGGAAGCTAATTTTTAGCACAATATTGGGTTACTCTATACTTGTTTAAATACATCTAATCTGCTGCAGATGTAGGGCAGCTCTACAGGTATTAGCATACATGGGCGGGAAAAATGGGTTGGGATAGTAAATATCCGAAAATTTGGGGGGTTGCGGCTATTTTGGTGGGTGGTACAGGGACAAACGTCTGCTTCAGGTGGTTTGGGCGAGTCGAGCCCAAGTTTGGGGGTTGGCAAAACTCAGCGGCCCATGTATGGTTTGTATACATACATGTACTAGGGGGGGTTGGGGGGGGGTTACCCCCCCTGCTGGAAAGGCCAAACCCCCCCCCCACCCCCCCACCCCCCCCCCCCCCCGAGACAGGTTAAGGGACCCCTCCCCCTGACCAAAAAATACAAGTACTAGTGGTGGCTCCAGTATTAACAAACTGGGTCAGAAATCACTAATTTTTAGCCTAAAATTCACTTGAAAAGCCTTTGGAAACCGAATTTGGCGTTTCCACTGCTGATGTTTAAGAAAAATCGGTGTTTTTGGAAGCTCTTTTTATCATTTTTTGCTTGTTTTTAGCTTTAAAACGCTATTTGGCAGCTTAAAATAGCGATTTTTAGCGTCCTTACTGAGAAAAACGTGCTAAAAACGCATTTCTAGGCGTTTTGGAGCTTTTTGAAATTTGGGACCCCCCACCTGGGCGAAACCCCCCCTCGACCCCCCACCTGAGGAAAAAAACCCCCCCTACCCCCCTCCCCCCAGGTCGGCCCGGAGCTGTTACATGTATGTTTGTATAGTTGGTTTTTTGTAGGACCTGGGCTGCTCTGACTTAGCCAAGTCGAGGAGATGCGTTGTGATTAGGTTGTTTGATATTAGAGATCTTTGTATCTCTCGATGCTCACGCTACTGATTAGTTATTGTGAACACTTCTTCAAATAGAGCTGTAAAAATTTTTTTTGAAGGCCAAAAAAGCGTTTTTTATGAAAATTTTTCATTTCGAAATGGGCCTTTAAAAAGCTTTTTTAAAAAAAGCCGAACAACACTACCTTCAAATGCGTTACAGACTCGCTTCAAAACGCAGTTGGTTCGGAAAAGTCAGTCATCCGCAGCATTGTTAGAGGAAAAGCCTGTTGGCCGGCCTAAAGGGCAACCGTACCCAGTCATTAGAGCTTTCAAACGCCCAGCACCTGACCCCCCAGTGGCTGCCCCTCCTGCTCCTGTTCGTGCCAAACTGACAACGGCCATTAGAGCTGCTGTCCCGAAAGTGGCCGCTTCTCTGGTGCTGAAAACACCGATTGCAAAAGCGTCTACTTCGGCATCCTCAAAAACAACGGTACCTTGGTGATTGGTTTACGTAGCACCTCAAGTGCTTTCGTTTGTTTGCAGCAGTCTATTACTGTAGTCAAGGCAGAGCCTGCTATGTTTTCTTCGGCTTCAGCAACTGCCGTTGTGAAACCTGATCCGGTCAAGTGCGAGCAATCTTCGGCTGAAGCGAGTAGATCGGAAACTGCAGCCAAACCACCCCCGCCGCAAGCCGCCACCCCCAAACCGGAGCCCGCCAAACCTGCTTCTCCAGTGCCGACCGATTTTAATGATGATTCCTTGTTAGATGATGTAAGTCTATTTATGTTTATTGAAAGCAAACAAAGAGATAGATTAATATCAGTCAAGGATTTCTCGACATCGATGGTTTCACGTAAGAGCCATTTTTACCGGCAGCCAAGCCTGCCGGTATAAGATTAGCTTTTCGTTAAGCGTGTAGGATGCAATTGCATCTTAAAGCGTGTGCTCTCGGCGCCGTTCGGCTCGCTCGTTGTAAAGCTGCTAGCCTTTAGACACTCCAGCAGAGTTTACTCGAAAGGTTCGTTCTCAGTCATTTCTCTATGAATTTGACTCAGATTTTCAGGATTTATTAACAAGATAACTGGGTACCTATTGCGAAAGTTTGGCTCGAAAATTCCAAGTCGTGCTGGTTCTGTGGCCCGAAAACTGACAACAGTTTACTGTGAATTGCAACTGAAAGCTGTTTTTCGAAATAAGCAAAACAGAAAGCTGCTTGTTAAAGGAATATTTGAAGAGTTTACAGTCTGATAGAATTGTTTTAAAGACAAAACTGATTTTTAAAGAACTACCTAAAGAGTTACTGTAAGAGTGTCAGTAATATAGATACGTACTACTACTGACTGCAGTGTTGTTGGGGTTTCTAAACAGAAATAGAAGGAATATAAGAATATGATAATATTTTGGTCCATTTATTTAATGCATTTCAAGCTTTCTATTGATATCCTACTGCAGTTCAACACAGGAAAGGACAGTTTTCCCCATCACTCATAATTCATTTTCAATGCCTTTGGATACCTATATTGTACCTGCACAATTTTGGTGCAAAACTTACAGCTCCTGCTGGTGCTGTGTGCCGAAAACAAAAAGCTAGGGCGGTCCACCTAACTGTGATCTTTTAGTAATACCAAGAGTATAGCCTCGAATGAAATTTGTAAAGCCGATCGATCCCCCATTTGGCATAACATAGATACAGTGCTACTGACTGGGCACCCGTTGACCCGTGTACCTGAAGGGCACTAAAATTGCTAAATTTCAAAAAGATGCCTAATGACTTTCCTTTCTGTGGAAATTCCTCAATTTCAGTGCCCTTTGCTACGTATGCTTCACCAAATTGCTTTGCCTAAAGAGTGCCAGAATTCTTCGGAAGCGAAAGCTGTTTTTGAAATATTTGTATAAAGAGTGCCAGAATTCTTTCGGAAGCGAAAGCTGCTTTTTGAAAGATTTGCCTAAAGATTGCCAGAATTCTTTGGAAGCGAAAGCTGCTTTTTGAAAGATTTGCCTAAAGAGTGCCAGAATTCTTTGGATTGGAAGGGAAAATCATCTGAAAGAATTATCTGAAGAGCTTACTGTCAGCAAGACCTGTTTGAAAGAGAAAACAGCATCTGAAAGAATTGCACACCCACTTTCTTCAAATAAAAGTTTACTGACGTTTTCTCTGCTGCCGGTCTAATTTTGTAAAAAATTTCTAAAAAAAATCTGTCTCTGCCTCTAAAACTGAGAGGATCTTCAAAATGATCAAACTATCTAAAGTTTTATACACTCATTTTGAAGAACCGTCTTGTTAAGACCCGAGCAGGCGGCGGAACATGACATTTTCTGACCCATACATTTAACAGGTCATCCGCCGTAGGGGGCAGGGGGGTTGGGTGGTCTGGCGCCGGCCGGGGGTGGTCTGAGCCAAAATTTTGGGAGAGGGGTTGGGCACTAAAAAACGCTCAAAAATCGAAAAAATCGCAATTTTTGGGCAAAAAAAACGTTAAAAATCGCTAATTTGCACTGAAATACAGCTAAAAAGTGCTGTTTTACAGGCGATTTTGACAATTTTTGTGTCTGAAATTGCAAAAAAATCGCTACAATTTGCTCAAAAAATTACTTGCCAGAAAAATCGGAGGGGGATCGGGAAAATCGTCTCGGGGGGGAGCCGGTATGTGGATGAAACCCTTGAGGTA
>JASANB010001891.1:0-46890 GCA_030248155.1 Sabatieria punctata
TCGAACAGGTTTCTCAACTGACTTAAGGTGCAAAAGTGGAAAATTTGTTGTAAGTATCTGTACTCTGTATCATGCTGGACCCATTTAAGACGATTTTCAACATGAAAAATTATTTTTTTTAAATTTAAAAAAAAAGCAAAAACTTTTGGCCTTCAAAAAAAATTTTTTTTTAACAACTGTGCCTTTAAGGCAGCTAAAAACATCTCCGAAGGTGACAGATCAAAGCTGAAACCTGAAAATGTTGAAAAGCTTCTCTTTCTGAAGTACAATTTGCGTGCTCTTGACTACTGTTATTGAAAAGTCTGTATTCTGTTGTTGATTTGAACTTCTGCTGATGTTTATTACAGGAATTTGTACACGACGTGCCTATAAATACGTTTCTATAAATTTTGGACCAAATATTGAAAAAGTTCCGGTTCCGGTTCCGGTTCCGGCCGGAACTGGGTGGTTCCGGTTCCGGTTCCGGTTCCGGCGAAAATTTTGGTTCCGGTCGATCGCTAGTTTTAGGCGCCGAGCTTCAGAAGCAGCCTGCGACCAAGCATGTTTACTTTCCAAAGATGGTCTTTTCCGATAAACCTCAAAAAGCCTTCTTTCTCTCCTATGCGACTGTCGAGTATCCAAAGACCAAGGAGAAGTTTTAGCAGAGAAGTCGCACAGAGGGACAAAGGCTTCAATACAACCTAATAACTCAGAACAGAACAAAAGCCAGCACTCATTTACACCAGCTGCCGCCTGAAACTTGGCCACCCAATCGATGGACTGTAAATGTGCTTTAATACTGTCATAATTTGCATTTCTAAAATTTCTGAAAGCAGGTCTAATTGCGTTTTTCACAACATCAAAGGGCCCAAGTAAGCATCGTACCATATAGTGATCAGAGGTACTAAAGGGATCACCCACAGAGACACTTGATACTAGTCCGGGTTCGTTAGACAAAATCAAATCAAGAATATTTTGCTTAATATGCGTCGGCTCAAAAACATGCTGAGTTAAACCATTTTCAATAACAAAAACTTGGAACGGATGATCGTCAACACTGCCTCTTACAGCAGCCAAGTCCCAGCTTACATTAGGATAGTTAAAATCACCTGTTACCAGAGTAGGAACGGAATCCAACAAACGATCGCCCAAATGAGACACAAGAGAGTTAGTAGATTGCTGACTATTTGTTGATGGTGACCGGTACACAACTGCTAACCGAAAAAGCGGAGTCGATCTGCCAGATTCAACAAACAGATCGACCCAAATCGACTCAAAGAACTCGTTGCTCAATGTTTGAACGACTGAAAAGGTAAGAAAGTTCGGAATTAGACACAATACACCACCCCCGCGTCCGGTCCGCACCCTGTCATCTGAACGAATCAACGAATGAGTA
Organism: Sabatieria punctata; assembly: GCA_030248155.1. Lineage (NCBI taxonomy): Eukaryota > Metazoa > Nematoda > Chromadorea > Araeolaimida > Comesomatidae > Sabatieria > Sabatieria punctata. The sequence goes on from JASANB010001891.1 coordinate 1,376, forward strand.
ATAATATCTTGCATATGTAGAACGTCTACAGTTATTAAATTTACAATCACTGGAAGAACGGCGTCTGAAGCGTGACCTCATAATGGTATATAAGATAGTTGGCGGACTTGTTGATCTGCCTAGAGAAAGTTTCTTTGAATTTGCGCAAACCACTACTCGTGGTCACCAGCTTAAACTGTTCTTGAAAAGTTCAAATTTTGATCTAAGGAAGAACTTTTTCTCAAATCGAGTTGTTCAGTGTTGGAACGAATTACCATCTGAAATTATTGAAGCGAATACAGTCTCTCTATTTAAGTCAAGGCTTCTAGCACACGACCTCAGTAAGTTCTTTAGGGGTGGTGCAGTAGCCGGTCAAACGGCCGTGTCCGCCCCAGGATTCTGAATGATTTGTTTGTGTTTGGACGAATAAACTTAACTAACTAACCAATTCTGAATAACACGTGAACATACATGTAACAGGTTATCCGCCGAAGGGCCCAGGGGGTCTGAGCCAAAATTTTCGGAGGGGGATTGGGCACTAAACAACGCTCAAAAATCGAAAAAAATCGCAATTTTTGGGCTAAAAATGGTCAAAAATCGCTAATTAGGGCTGAAAGACGCTAAAAAGTGGTTTTACAGGCGATTTTGGCAATTTTTGTGTATGAAATTGGAAAAAATCGCAAAAATTTGCATAAAAAATTTTACGTGCCAGATAAATCGGAGGGGGTCGGAAAAATCGTCTTGAGGGGAGTCTGGGCCTAAATCGGGTGGGGGCAGACCCCAGACCCCCTGTTACATTGTATGCACGTGAATTACAATAATATTCCTGAAGAACTTAGAGCGCGATGTAATTTACGTAGTCTTCTGAGTCTTTCGAATAAACTACACATACAGTATAAGGTACCTGTACCATAAACGGCGTTAAGTGCCGACTGTGAAAGGGCCATGAAACCTACTCGATTCGCAGATGACTCCCCGAATTTTGCACAAATTCTTGAATGTTCGAATGATGGCATAGTCGTGAAGGAGATGCGGTCAGACACTTAATGCCGTTTATGGTAGTGGTATCGCTAGCCTAGGTGCCGGCACCAGTACAATATACGGCGTCACGAGTGCCTGACTGCTGTAGCGTCGTGCGACAGCTACAACTTTCGGTCAATGTTTCTTTGACCGCCTTCTCCTTAAACTATCTGTGTTTTCAGTCTAAATCAGTAGTTTATTCAGCAGCTAAATGTAAAGGGAAGCAAAAAGTGCGAACAAAAAGTTTGACGGAGTGTTTGACTTTGTACTGCTTCAGACACCACCCGAACCAGGGGCTGACATGTAGACGCTGGTCTCTCGACTTCTCTGTCCTGAAGAGCGACCGGAGGACTGTTGCTCTGGTCCGCGACTCGAGTATCCGCCACCTCCACCCGGCCCACTCATGTAGATGCTTCTGGGCGACCCACCACCGCCCTCGCCTGCACCTCCACTCGGAACTGACATATAAACACTGGTTTCCTGGCCCCTTCGCCTTCTCTCCGACGACCGCCCTGCTGGCGCTTGTTCTGCACCGGGACCTGGGGCTCCTGCGCCCGCACTCGGTGCGCCCATGTACAGGCTCCTCGCCCCTCCGCCTCCACTCTCGCCGGCACTCGGAGCTCCCATATACACGCTGCTTTCCCGGCCTCTCCCTCGTCTGTCCGACGGTGCTGTCTCTCTGTCGACCGGGGCCTCTGCTGGTGCACTGTAACTCTGCATGGTGTAACCAGTTCCGACCGACGGTGCTGCCATGTACGTACTTCTGGCCCCGCCGCCATCACCTGCACTGGGAGTACTGTTATTTTACTATGGTATAGTAAAACAAAAATTAGTAATACTAGTGGTATTTTACTAGTAGTAAAATAATAGTAAAAAGTAAAATTAAGAGCCAATAGTAAAGTAAAAATTAAATTAAATTAACAAAGACCATTAATAGTAAAATGAAAATTTTACTACTATTTTACTAGTTTTTGGTGAATTTCAGCCAAATTCTTGATCAATTTTGCAATAAAAGATGTGTGGGCGCACTTTTCTTAGTCGAATTTCGCACAGTTTTGTTTCTGAAGTTCTTAAGAACCACATATCATGATCAAATTTAGCAACTATTTAGCACCAACATTAATTATTCATAAGATCTTGGTTTCATTGATGCAATATTGCCTCTAATGACTAGTAAAATCGTAGTGAAATAGTAGTAAAATTTGTAAAATTATTAGTAAAATAAAAATTAGTAAAATCAGAGCTGCTTGGTAGTAAAACAAAAATAAAAATTAAATTTAACACCTGAATCTGTAGTAAATTTAGTAAATAGTAAAATAAAAATCCACTAGTAAAATAACAGTAACTGGGAGGAGCCATGTAGACACTTGCTTCTTGACGTCTTCTTCTTGGCTGGGCTTCTGCTGCGGCTGCCGAGCCCGGAACACCCATGTACATGCTTCTTTGCCCAACCCCTCCTCCGCCACCACTCAGAATTGCACTGGGACTTGCCATGTAAACGCTGGCCTCTTGACTGCGTCTGGTAGGTGCCTCCGACACAACACCACTTGGCTCCACTTGCACATCGCACGGAGGACACCCGCTTTTATGACACGAACACCGACACCTCGCACTGGCACCCTCGTCCGCACTGGGGCCGAGTGCAGGCGGCGGACCGCTGTCGCCCACCGGTAACGACGACTCCTTCACACCTCCGGCCGCCAGGTACACACTAGTCATCGCACTACATACAAAACAATGAAAACACAAACGCTCATTGCTTCTTATTCACTCAGACTCAGTATTGCAGCCAGGAGAGTAGCTATAGATGGCTATCGAATTCTACAGGGTGTGTCAAAAAAAAACAACCCAGCAGATTTTTTGCGGTAGCAACCGCAAATCTCAACCGATTTGAATGAATCCTGCTTTAAATGAAAGATAAATAAATTCTTGAACGACTGGTGTAGCCTTTATTAAGATGCGTTGCTTAGATCCTGAGATAATTGCTTTCAAAATCAAAACAGAGATTTTGGCAGTGCACAACAGAGATTAAAACAACCCAGCAGATTTTTTACTGTAGCAGCCGCAAATCTCAACCGATTTCAGTGAGTCCTATTTTATATGAAAGATAAAATAATTCTTGAAAGTTTGGTGAAGATTTTATTAAGATATGATGCTTGGTTCCTGAGATATTTGCACTCAAAGTCAAAACAGATTTTGGCTATGAACAAGAGCGATTTTTATTATTCTGTTGCACTTCATAATAAAACCGATTCCTACTGCTCAGGGCTAACGTAACGAGGTTTTTCTGGTGCCACTCATGCTTGGTTACTTCATTTGTAAAAGTCTTGTTGTCCCTCAGCAGTAGGAATCCGTTTTGTTGTGAAGTGCAACGGAATCGCTTTTGTTCACTGCCAAAATCTCTGATTTTAGTTTGAAGGAAAATATCTCAGGAACTAAGCATCGCATCTTAATAGGGCCTTCACCACCAGTCTTTCAAGAATTTATTTATCTTTCATTTAAAGCAGGATTCATTCAAATCGGTTGAGATTTGCGGTTGCTACAGCAAAAACTCTGCTGGGTTGTTTTTTTGACACACCCTGTACATAGCCATCTATGGCTACGTAGCCTTCTATGGCTAAAAACGATGGGCCCATTTTAGCCATAGAACTTTTTTTTACTTTCTTGCGAATGGGTCAAGCCAGACATGGGCTACCATTTCGGCTGAGGGGGATAGAATTTTCAGTTCCTGAGGGGGTTGGGGGGTAGGAGCGCCTGAAGCGGAGTTGAGTGGTAGCTTCAAAATTCGATTTTCCGCAAAAAAGCGCATTTTCAGCATTTTTTCGTCAAATCGTGCCGAGGAGTGCCTATGCATTCTGTGGCCCGGGGACCGGCCTTGCGCACAGACTCCCTTTAGCTTCCCACCCGACAGCGGTATCCATTTACCTACTCGCTGTCACCAGCTTTCGGTGGCCTGGGTTGGGCTTTGCTAAGTCTAATTCCAGTCAAACTTGTTTCGTTCGAACCCACTGCAACCGCTAGAGATGCAGGGGCCGCCGTGACTCAAGGCAGCGAGCTAACCACTCAGCCAACTCTTTTTGAAAAAAAGAAAAATATTAGAGGAGAAACCCTTTTTGAAAAAAGAAAACAGTTGACGTTCCTAGAGAAAAATGAAAACTTAAAACGCTCCAAAGGATAAATTAGAATTAGATACAATGTTAAAAAGAAATAAATTCATTTTAATAAGCTCAAAAGGTCAACAAAAAATTGCTGATCGGCAAATTCCGAATTTCAGTTTCATTTTGAGAGTAGCCATAGATGGCTATCGAATTCTACATAGCCGTACATAGCGTGTCCGTTCAGAGCAGCCAAGTGCAGAATGGAGAGTCCGTCCGGCTTCGGCAGACTGACCAGCTGCGGCCGCTTGCCCAACATCTGCTCAATGGCCCTAAACACAACTACTGCCGTCGTCTCAGGCTACGTGCCGATAAAATCCTATGCATATACAGTATAGATAAAAAAAATGTCCCATCGCTTTTTCGGCCTTCACTCAAACGTTTCGTTCCCAGTCACTTCTTTACCGATTTGGCTCAAATTTTCAGCAAAAATTAACAACATGGTTGGCTAAATATTCTGCAAGTTTAGTGCCAAAATTCCGACTCATACTGGTTTTATTACCCGAAAACTAGGAATGAGGGTGGTCCACGCAAATTTATTTTTCTTCGGTAGTACAAGGAGTACAGTCCTGAAACTTGCAGGAATGATTGGTGTTGCTATTGGGCATAACATACTAAGCGGGCAGCCCTGTAGCTCAAAGGGCACTAAAATGGGGGAATTTCAAAAACATGAGTGAAAATCCCATAGTTAAGAAATCTGCACCTTCTAGAATCAAAGCACTGAATCTGTTGTTAATCAACATAGATTGTAGCAGGAAGTTCGACAAATAAATGAACCTGATATTTAAGCTCTGTTCCACACCATAGTAACCATCCCTGCAGCGTTTTTAAAAATTGAAAATCTTTAGAATCGTCATTTTGCCGGTTTTACGAAGAAAAGTCATATTTCGTCATGTTTTTGAAATTCCCCCATTTTAGTGCCCTTTGAGCTACAGGGCTGCCCGCTTAGTATGTTATGCCCAATAGCAACGCCAATCATTCCTGCAAGTCTCAGGCCTGTACTCCTTGTATTACCGAAAAAAATTAAATTTGCGTGGACCACCCTCATTCCTAGTTTTCGGGTCACAAAACCAGTATGAGTCGGAATTTTGGCACCACACTTGCAGAATATTTAGCCAACCATGTTGTTAATTTTTGCTGAAAATTTGAGCCAAATCGGTAAAGAAGTGACTGAGAACGAAACGTTTGAGTGAAGGCCGAAAAAGCGATGGGACATTTTTTTTTATCTATACTGTATTTTCAAAGACCAATGCGGTCCGTTTGAACCTGAAACTTGCTGCACTGAATAAAGGACTGCATTTGTAGAGACGCATTGTTAGTAGTAATCGAGTAGTGTTGTGTGGATACGTTGTGTTGCGTGCCATAGTCTTATGTACGACAGTTCCATGAAATCGGAGTTAGGAGCGAGTGGTCAGAGTTCAGACGAGTCGGTGCCGGTCGGCAACGTGTTCAGGATGGCGCAGCACCAGTCAGACGCGTTTTCGGCCGCTCAGCCCAGTTTCGCCTTGTCCGACCCAGCCTCTGCGGTGCGCTCCCGTAACTGCAATCCGTTCTACTGGAATCCGTGGTGCTCTCAGCTCAGTTTCTACGACGCTCGCTGTCAACCCACTAATAGTAAGTGTGGTTGCTTTGCTCTGCTCACTGCCGTGTCTTCAGTGTGTCTCGCTCATGACTCATTCATGCATTGTCAGCCGTACCATCCCTGCTCCGAATCGTCACGCACTGAAATTTTCTCTCGCAAAGTCTTCGTCGGAGGGCTGCCGTTCGACAGTGATGAAGGTTCTCAGTTGTTGTCTGTGCACCACTCGTCCACTGTTTGCAGATGAAATCAACGCAACCTTCAGTCGGTTCGGACCGCTTCATGTTGATTGGCCGCACAAAAACCAGAAAAAGTCTCACGTGCCGCCCAAGGGTACACTACATTGAGTGTGGAGAGCAGTAACATGCAACGCTTGCTCTGATTAAGGCTTTGTATTTTTGATTTTCGAACACGAGCTATCGGTGCAAATGTTAATTGCCAATTGTCTGGTGGAGGATGGTAATTACTTCATGATCATTTCAACCCCATCTACGCATGAGAAAGCCGTAAGGTTTTTTGTTGTGTCTTTCATCAACTTCTACCTACTACGTGTTGTAGGTGCAAATTCGGCCGTGGAAGTTGTCGGACGCAGAGTATTTGCCCAATTCGTCGGAGACCATGGATGCACGTAAAGTGGTTTTCGTCGGTGGAGTGCCCCGACAGATGACTGCCTGTGAGCCTGTGACCGTGTTACGTGCAGCCGCCTCAATCACAGCCTTTTCAGATCAGCTGGCGATGAATCTGCAGTCGTTGTATGGACCAGTCTGTTATGCAGGCATCGACCTTGACCCGCAACTCAAATACCCGAAAGGAGCAGCTCGAGTAACATTCAGTAGTGTGAGCAGCTACGCGCAAGCTGTCAGTGCTCGTTACGTTAACATCAACAACGGCAAACAAGAAAAAAAGGTGTGCTTGTTGCGTGTGTGCAGGAGTAAACTGGGTGTCTCAGATTGAGTTCAAACCGTATTTGGTGGCAGACCAAGGGTGCGACGAGTGCGGAGTGAGCAAGAAACAGCCGGCCAGCGAGGGTCAGAACGTCTATTTCTGCAGCGACATTTCGTGTCTGCAGTACTACTGTCAGAGTTGTTGGACCCAAATGCATGCCACAGCAAGCAGAGAGCACCACAAACCTGTCAAGAAGGAGGCAAGATTTCACAGTCAGAAATGATTTGGCCGCTAACCTTCCACTTGTCTGTTTTTGCAACACGTCGATGTGTTTTCCAAGTTTGAGCTTATACGTAACCAGCTCTTATGTTCTGATAAACCGTGCCTATTAGTTACGAAATAAACCTGGTTTTCACTGCTTTGGAGACTTGATAGTGCCAGCCAATACAATACAGTGCAGGAATTTGCTTAAATAATGTACATGTAATCTTAATTAATAGGGGTGATACAATATTTAAATTGAGAAATTTCAATTAAATATAGAAACAGCATCAAAAACGGAAACTTTTCCTCAGCTCAACACAAACATCGACAAACCGAATATTTACAATTTTTCAGTTGCTCTACAGTATGCTTATGCACACTTGCAGGAGCTTCGTTACAGCTAAGGGGAGCGAAAATCAGTGTTGCTGTTGTATCGGGATCAGGATTTTTTCTATCAAGAACTGGGCTGGGTTCATGCGCCAACTTTTGACCAACGAAACAACTCGATATTCTGCGCATATATTCGAAATTTCATCCAATTCCGACAAACGTTGCTTTTCTTTAGTTTCCAAGTACTAGCGATATGGACTGATTAATGCCAGAACTTTTGACCTACAAAATATCTGCGCATATATTCAAAATTTCATCCAATTCCGACAAAAATTAAAGAAGATACAGCAAAAAGAAAAGTTTCCGTTTTCTATGCTGTTTCTAAAGGCTGTTCAGGCTAAGCTAGGCTTCGCTGCCGAATTGCGAGGGAAGCGGCCTGCATTTCACTTAAGCATGACGCACTGATTATCCGATTTGTATACAGTGACACTATCCCTCACTTATTTGGAACCGAGAACTTCTATTCAGCACTGTGGTGATCAGGTTTAGTTTAGGCTTCTACATACGTAGGTTCGGTATGCATGAAATGAACCTAAGGATGAAGTTAGACTTACTTTTAGATTCAATCTTAGTCTTAAGTTAATATGGTAGGTTTCCGCTAACGGGGGGTAGTGTGCCACAATTGCCGAATATTTTCTGAAAAATCTGCAAATTGTAGTAGTATCTCATGTTTTCGTGTTGAAAAACCCCAAGACTATGTCAAGTATGGTAGCTAGAAACAAACGGATCTAAGAAATCGAAAAAATTTGCACAAAACAGAAACCGAGTGGATTATGAATGGCCTATGCATTTAATTGAAATTTGTCAATTTCAAATATTGTTGAATTTCGCAGGATTGGGTCAATCCTGATTCACGAAACTTTAACACGTAAAATTCCCACTATTCTGACACTAATGTTTCAGACAGACAGTTTCATGTTTCAATTTAGTCAAAATTTGCGAAAATGCCAGCAAAAAGAAATGTCGTCATTTTTTGGGACACCCTGTATTATAAAATCCATTTTTCGTCACTTCTAAAATTCAATTTTTTTTTAAAAGTAGGGTTCAGGAAATTGCGAATTACGCCCTGCAGTGGTTGGAGTGACATAGGAGTGCTACCATTCAATTCCATACGAAATTTCCAAAATTTCACATTATAAACGTGGTTGCTATCAAATTTAAAGTTTCGTCTGTCCAAAGTTGTACCGTTTCTGCAGACAATTAATTTATTGTTAGTGTGCGGGTGAACTAAGTTAGTCTGTAAGTATGTTTCTGTATTTGTCAGCGTCTGTGTCTGTAGTGGCGCTGTTGGTTTCCAAACGATGTGTGTCATGCCAGAAGGACTCGGCTCTGCGAGCTGCCAATGTCAGCGTTCGGACAGTGGCGTTCAGACCTCAAGGCCAGATGGACGAGCCATCGGATGCTGAGCGTAACAGAGGATTCTTTGTGCTGATCGGCATTGCAATCGGCGTACTGCTGCTGGCTATGGTTGTGCTAGGTGGTTACTGTAACGAGTACTACTCACAGTAGCATTGGTCTGTGCACAGGCAGTACGTATTTTCAGACTACGACTTAAGCTGCGACGACTCAATAAGACCATGCACATACTGACTGAAGAATTGAACAAGCAGGCGCAACAGGACTCTAAGAAAGCCCCAATGCTAAATCTTACATCCAGCCATTCTGCATTTGGTCAGACCGATCTGGCTAATTTGGTACACTCGCCAACACTGGAATCATCATCCAGTGATTCGCTGTTTGCTGTTGCACCGCAAGCTCATTTACCATTCAGTCTAGAAGAAGCAAAGCGACATTTTATAGATTTGAACTCTGACTCGCAAGAGAATGACGGTGAAGTGATGTATAGCCCGCCTGAAACACCTCTTGGCAGCCGTACGTTGGCTTCAGATCTGTCCACTACTGCACATATCGACACTTTCAGCGGCGGCTCTGTTGAGCGAGCAGGCAAGCTCAGATTTAACTCAGAGCAGTGATGACCACCACATGCAACAGTGGCGAGACGGTGAAGGTACCACACAGCAGGCACCACCTGTACGGAGAATGTATCACCAGCCAGATTTTTCTTACACACACCGATAATTTCAGGTTTGTTATTTGTGCTTAGAATTTTGTACCTGTTCTTATATTTTATATTTAAGCACCTGAGGCTTGGTTAGCATTATCGATTTACAAGGTGTTGAGCTGTCGTCAGTAACTTCTATACGATTGATTACTGTACTTGTTCCTACTTAGTTTCGCGTTCGTCTCGTGTGCATGGAACGTAAAAAACAGTATTCAATGACTCTGACTGATTGAAATTGCGTTGACTAAGGATTATACCCCTGCAAGTGGGTTCAGATAGGTATGTGAGAATTGCAGTGGTACGATATCGCAACTAGTCGGTTTGACTGGAGGAATGAACTGAAAAGCCAGCCCACCCCATTTTACAGTGAAATTTTGAAAGTGCAGACAGAATATTTGTCGCAGCGTGCGCACAGGCGGCCAGAATAGTGGCGTACTAGTACTATGCCATAGCCAGTGCAAGAGAGTGATAAACTAGCAGCCTAGCTGGACAGTGGCTCAACAGTTACAATAACCTAGTTACAGGCAGCCACAATTTACATAATACAAGTAGGTGCGGCATCATAAACTCAACCTACTACAATGTAGTATCAACAATATTTATTAAGACAACGTTCTTTTTCCGCAACCAAATGGTCAACCACAACTGGCACGAGCCATTTGAGCAATAAAGAAGTCAAAACTGGACAACGCAAACGTATATACTCTAATCCGATTTTAAAGGAAGCTGGGATACAGAGAGTTCGAGATCTATTGGGAGACAACGACCGCACTTTCTGAGTTATCAGGACAGAGGCACTTGAAAGATTGCAGGCTTAGCGATTGATCGAAAGCAGTTGAGTAGACTGTGGTATGGTTGGACGATACCGGGTTTTTGCGATTGCATATGAATTGCATATAAATAAATATATGTATGCTGTCTGTAGTGCATTTTGATATTGCATATATCATTTGCACGCAAAAATGAAATACGTGCATATTTTTTTGCATATCCGCTTATTGTTTCAAGGCGGCCTGAAATCGCTAACTTCACGTTTTCCATGCATTTTGGAGTTCGGTTGGAATGTCGCTACAATCTTAGCATCGATTATACGTAATTTACAGATCTCACTCATCTGAAAAAACTAAAAGGGGAAGAACAGTTCGACATGAAAGACCAGCTCATTTCGTAATTTTTGGATAAAATGTTGACAATGTAGATTTTTGACTATATGTATTACCGTTTGCACGTTCAAGTTTGTTCAAGCGTCAAATTTTGCGTAATCTCATACGCTTAGACAACTTTAATCCTGTCCTACCTCTACTGTGGAACACATATAAGTTATATATGTAAAAAATACATATTATGTATATGTATTGCTTAGAGAGAGAATATGTTTATGTATTTTGAGGCCACTATGTATTTTTGGAACCAGGGGCATAAACGACATAGGAAAAGCTGACTTCTACCGCGGTTTATGCTCCGATCCGATATATTGGGGGGGCCTGTACGGCCCTATGATCAGACCAACATGTCCATTTCATTTCCCCATGGTTTATGCTCACACTAATGAGTAGTGCCACCCAAGAAATACTCTCGGTCACGATTTTGAATGCAGATTTCTCCTGATCCAGAGCGAATCTGGCTAAACGAAATGATTTTCGCACTCAGCACACAAAACTGTATAGAACAGAATGCTAACCATTAAGGTTTCCGGAAAAACATTTTTCGAACACCTTTGACAGGCCAAAACACCCCCTCCCTAAACAGCACACTTTAATGCCCTCATTTTGTTTGGCCAACCCATGCCTAACTTACTCCCGTTCATCTTCTACCTCTTCTGTTCACCTTTCCGACGCCACCGACGCCCAATCCAGCCGGGCCCTTCTATGCCTTCCTTCCAGTTAACACAACTCTACCTACAGTCGCTTCCCGAGGGAGTTTGGCCGGCGAGGGAGTTATGCGCAGATTTGACAGATAACTTCTTATCTGAGTACCAGGGCAGAAGACCCATATAGTGGCTCAGAAGCGGTAAAAACCGATCGATCCGGCCTTGGGCAGACGAATGTACGTATGTTTAAGCGTATGAATTTTACAGCAAGTTCTCTAAGAGGGGTTCTAGGGGTAATCGACCGTTCAATTGATGAAGTAGGGCGATATGACCAGAGCGCGTAATCTGAGGTAGTATGCAGTAATTAGTTATCGATGTGCTGGTGTTTTGTTGTGTAAAACAATAATCTAGAAGTCAGATTCAGTTGTTTAATACTTCATTTGTTCATATTTATTAAAGATTTAAAATTTGGGTGCGCACGTTTTACAGGATTTGCTCCAAAAGGCAACCCCTAATCTGCACGAGCGGTACGAGCGTGCGAGCCGCACCACACCGTAACCAAAGCGGCGCCTCAACTCTCCGGGCGAGCGCCAAATTCAAATCGCTTAACTACTGGCACCCTGCTTCAAGTCCGATTCAGGCCTGCCAGCCACTCATTGCCTCCCAGATCGTTCATCACTTTGATCATCCAGCCGCTACTCGCAGATCGCGCACCACTCATCTTTAGTGAAGTCCTATCTGAAGAATCGGCCGATGTATTAGTTGTGGAAATCTGTGAAACTGTCGATTTTCCTTCAGATTGCAACGATTTTAAGAGCCACATTTTATAAAACCGGGGCGGGTCCCCTACAAACCGCGGAACATAAAAAATTCTGACCTATAGTTTTTATGTGATAAATGGATAGGTCTATGGTAGAAAATAATACACCAGAAATATTTTCGCTTGAACGCGAGATGGACTACGAGTCCGATCGTAGGGCCCCTTAAATCGGATCGGATCGGATCGGATGCCTCTAATTCAGTCTGCCCTGTATTTTTCAAGGTGCTTTTTGAGCCCTGTGTTTTCGGGTCGCTTTAATTGCCCCCACCCTAAAATATGTACCCCTAAAATTTGCACCCTGTATTTTTCAGGATTTTATTTGCCCCTGCCTAGAATTCTTACCTCCTATTTTTTTCGGTCCGAAATTTTTTGCTCCCTGTATTTTGGAGGTGCTTTATTTGCCCCCCTCTAGAATTTCAACCCTCTAAAATTTTTACCTAAAATCTTTTTTTGTGTGATTTTTACGCCATATATTTTTTCGGTCTGGTTTTTTGTCCACCCTAATGTTTTTACCCACAAAAAAGCCAGGGTGCAATGAAAATGCACCCCAAAAAATTCCAGAATGCAAATTTCAAAAGGACGAAAAAATTTAGGGGGTAAAAAGTTTAAGGTATTCAAATTTTGAAGGAGCAAGTAAAGCACCTCGAAAAGTACAGGAAAGAAAAAATTTCGGAACGGAAAAAAATTGGGGTTTAAGAATTCGAAGTCGAAGTCGTGCATGATCTGGACAGAGTGAATGGTAGGCTTGGAGACTTGAAGCGGTGTGCCAATACCGGAGCGGTTTGAATTTGGCGCAAGTCGGAGCGTTGCGGCGCTGTTATGGTTGCGGTAGGGTGCGGCTCGCCCCGCTCGTGCAGATTAGGGTTTGCCTTCCATTCCAAAAGGCACGCGTCGTCTCAACGCCCCTGAGCGGGCGCGCATTCGCAGGCAGCCAGCGGCGCAGCACAGGGCAGCACAGATTTGAGCGGCAACTTTAAACCAACTTAACTTGCCGCGGCCGACCGCCGCACCTCTGCCGTGCTGCGCCGATTGCTTGCTGCCTTGCCTGCTTTGCTACACCTTTCTTTTGTCCACGTGCCGTTGAGACCTACGCACTCACCGTTTGCTTGCTGTGCCCACGCAACTTTTGTCTGCCAGCCGACCAACAGTGCAATGTCACTATCCGAGCGCTCTTTTCTTCTCTCTTCCTTCTACACACCAAGCGAGATGGACTTACTCGATGCTACGTATAGAAACAAGAAGTAATGAGCTCGCCGCAGAATTTCAGATTACCGCACGGTCAAATCTGAAAGCTAAAGGTAAGGGTTAAGGGACCGGCAAAGAAATGCTGTTCTTGCAGAATCTGAGTTAGGATTATTTTCCGAGAAAAGTCCACTCGGCGGCCGACCCTCCTGGGCGCGTGTCGTGTGCTTCAGTGTTACAAGGACTTGCCCTTCAAAGAAATTTGCAAAACTATTTAAACAATTTGCCAGGTTGGGGATTCCCCCAAATTTAGGGGGACTTTTTCCCATTTAGGAGCAAAATTTTGTTTTGGGGGTTAGGGGGAAAGTTTGGGGGATTTTTCAAAATTCAGGGGGTTCTTAGGGGAGTTCAATCTGACTCAAGATCTGTAAAATTCGAGAATTTTTGGCATAAAAAATGAAATTAAGTAAAATTTAACCAGCAAAGCTGTGTCTGCAATGTTTAAAGTTCAAAGTTTATAGCATATGAAAAACTTGTTACCGGAGATTTCCACTTAGTATCCCACCCCACTTAATAACCCACTGGGATATTACATGGACCCTTATTCCGCTTTATATCCCATGGGATATTACTTGGCGGCAATGTTTATGTCAAATTTGTACGAATTTTCTTTACACACGCATACTGTATGCATGATAAAACATGGTTCCGGTTAATATCCCATGCCGTTTCCAGTTAATATCCCATGGCTTTGTCCTGAATGTTTTCGCTGAAAAACGTGATTTTCCGTGTTATATCCCCTGGGATACTAAGTGGAAATCTCCGGTACGTAGCAAGAAAAATATGCAATTTGGCGAACAGGACGAAACTAAAAGTTCCAGTGCAAGGCGGTTTGCTGGCAGTGCACTTACGCAAACTGCAGTCCTCGATTACTACTTGTTAGTTCATCCTTAAATACGCCTGCCGAACGAGCGAACCGAATATACTATCATCATACTAGCAGAAACTGATTCTGCCATTCTTTGGCTTTTTCATTGTGCTCTCACTTTGAGCTGGGCCACTTGGCCCATCCAGACTCATTTTGTGCTATCTGGCATCTCCGGTGTGCTAAAAAACCGTGCGAAGAAGGTTTGCATTGCACACTTCGAATGCCCATATATTGTGCCTGTTAAAAACTCTCTAGTGGTACCACACCTATAAGTTGTTATTTCTCTGACTGTTAGATGCACATATTGTACGTCTTTTGCAGGCGCAATTATGCTGGTGGCTGTGATACTTCATGCCATTTTCGGTGTCTTTCGTTCGGCTTGCTGGAGCGACCATGTATCTTTCTCGTTCTATGCAGGCAGGGTGGTGACGTTGGATGCGGTCAAAGTTTCTGCACATAAATGGAGTTCAGCTACAGAGCAATCTGTTCCACGCCTTGGCTTGCCTTTTCGAGTTGACTGGCCTCATTCGGTGCGAACAATTTTGATGTCAGTAGTGCTCGCCGAATAGATAAGACTTTCCTGACTTAACTGCAACTGTACGTATTTGTTCGTTGATTGTGTGTATGCAAACGGTGCTGATTCTGGTCGCACTGCGTTGCTACTAGTTAGAGACCGGCACGGGCCGCCCGGCAGAGAATTTCAGCCGGGCCGGGCGGGCTGAGAAAATTGGGTTTTTATTGCCCGAGGATGAAGGAAAATGCTGTGTAGAGTGCAATAAAAAAGGTAGAATTCTTGAATCTGGATTATCATTAAGCTTTGATGCATTGTTAGAAATGCTTCTATTGTACTGTAGTACCCACTCAAGCGATTTTGCGTGAATTTTGATCGATTTTAGCTTTCCCGGGCCGGGCCGCCAAAAAGGCGGCCGCTCAGGTCTCTACTACTAGTGTGCAAATGTTGTGTAATGTAGTGGCTCAACAAATTGAATACAATCAGTCACGTCATAGCCGGTGCGCTGACCTACATGCGGCAATACAGCAGAGGAATGTAGCTGAAACGTATGATATCAAGAGAGCTGTATGGACACACTCTGACTTGCTCCTGTTGTGGCTACGTTTCATTTTGTTCCTTTTTAGTATGCAGAACAGTGGAGATAGCGGCCGGAAGGCAGGTTGAGGTGCCTCAGAGAAGGTTTTGGAGTTTTGATTAAACATTTTTAAGTTCAAATCCAAATGTAACGCTGGTGTGTCATCGTGTCCCAGGGAGGCTGCTTTATAAAATTGCATCGTGCCAACACGCCGCAGTGCATTTTATCAACACGGCTTTAATTCGATGTGACGGGGGATCGACCTGAAGACAGCCCTACGCGATCAGACTCCTATCAACACTCGCCGGTCGACGTTTTTCGATACGATTATGAATACGTCTTTCAATGTTAGGGACGAACAAGGCGAGCACGCACAGAAAGTGGACCTATTATTGATTTGATTGCGTGGCTTGGCTGGCTGACTTTGGCACATGTTGCAGGGCTCTTCGCGCTTAGTCGGCTGCGGGCGCTCCTTTGAATTTGCCGCTTAAATCCGTGCTGCCCTGTGCTGCGCCGATTCCCGGCCCATTCCCCCCACCCGGCGCTGCCGCGGCGGGTTACTGTAATATTGCTGCATGTGAAACAACACAAAGCGCGCGAAGTTTAAACGACTTCACAGAGAAGTGGTAGTAAAAGCACTAAAACAGAACAACTTAAATCTCCAAGTAGTTGCAATTTTTATAAATACCGATATCCGGTGTGCCAATTATTTTCAGAATATCTGCCTGCAAGTGCAAACATCCCTCCCCTTTGCTGTTATCAGGTATGGTGCAACGGCAGCTCCAGTTCGGTTCCCATTTACGTATTTACCGTCACCGGCTCTTGGAGGCCTGGGTTGGGTCTGGGCCTGACAATTTTCCAAATATAAAAGTACTCCTAGAGACGCATCAGTATAGGCACGCTCTGGAGGGCCTGTTTTCCAAACATAAAAGTACCCCTAGGGGACGCATCGGTGTAGGAACGCTCCAGAGTCCCTGTTTTAAAAACATAAAAATACCCCTAGGGGACGCATCGGTATAGGAACGCTCCAGAGGCCCTGTTTTAAAAGCATAAAAATACCCCTAGGGGACGCATCGGTATAGGAACGCTCCGGAGGGCCTGTTTTAAAAACATAAAAGCACCCCTAGGGGACGCATCAGTATAGGAACGCTCCAGAGGCCCTGTTTTAAAAACATAAAAATACCCCTAGATGGACACATCAGTATAGGCACGCTCCGGAGAGCCTGTTTTAGAAACATAAAAGAACTCCTAGAGACGCATTTCCCAAATATAAAATCATTTCTGACCTCTCAAAAACCTCAGCGGAGAGGAAGAAAAATATATTTTCACACCAAACATAGAGCAGATAGCGCATACCGTAATCCGGCCGCGGCAGCGCCGGGTGGGGGGGGAATGGGCCTCCTCCCTGCTGCGCCGCGGGCCGACTACGAATGCGCGCCCGCTCAGGGGCGTTGAGACGACGCGTGCTTCCAAAAGACCAAAAACAAAACACGTATCTGACTGAGCTGAGGTAAAACTGAACATAGCATGCACATGCAGTAATTAGCAGATGTTGATGTGTAAAATATTAATCAAGAGATCATCAGCAATCATTTGATACCACATTCGGTCGTCTGTATTCAAACTTTCCAATTCATCGAGTGATCTCCCGAGATGTTTGGATGATGATTGTCGTGTCAGAAGAAGAAGAGGTTGATTTTAGAGTGCGAACAATACCTGGAAAACCCAATACCCAATAATTCCAATACCCTGAGATACGCCAGTAATTCGGAGGATTTTATCTTGCCCGGCAAAACTTTTCTCACAGTGTCGACTCTGTAGTAACGTCTCTGTAGTATGCTAATTTTGTTTGGCTGTTTGGCCAACTGTTGTGATCTACTAACTTTTGTTAAAACATTAGGGGTTAGGTGTAGCTGGGGGGGGGGAATCAGGGAAGGTCAGAAATGGACTGTACTGTAATTAATTAACTTTGTTATGACTATACGACTCCGGAACGTGCCCTATACTGATGTGTACCCCTAGGGGTATTTTTATATTTGGAAAACAGGCCCTCCGGAGCGTGCCCCATACTGATGGTTCTCTAGGGGTAGCTATTTTTATATTTGGAAAACAGGCCCTCCGGAGCGTGCCTATTACTGGTGCGTCCCCCTAGGGGTATTTTTATGTTTTTAAAACAGGTCCCCCGCAGCGTGCCCTATACTGATGCGTCCCCTAGGGGTATTTTTATATTTGGAAAACAGGCCATCCGGAGCGTGCCTATACTGATGCGTCTCTAGGGGTACTTTTATATTTGGCAAAACAGGCCCCCCGGGGTGTGTCCTATGATGATTTAGTGATCATTAGACTCGCCAGGCGAAGGGCTTTCAAATGATATATGCCATGGCCATTTTGGACGATTTTGAAATTTTGGAATTTTGCCAAAAAAATTATCGATAATCGATATTTATCGATAGAAATCGTTAATTTATATTTATTTATGATCATTAAACACATTAGTTTTTGTTTGGGATCGGTTCCTGATTTCCCCCCCCCCCCAGCTACACCTGATCCAACATTAGCTTGGCAGGGCCTTTTCACAAACAGTTATAACGATTTTTCGAGAAAAAAATGGAGTGACATTTTTGGCATTTCCGTAGTTTTTGGTGGATATCTCGCTAAACCGATGTGTAAACGGGAGTACCGTAAAATGAAACCAGATACCATTGAACCAGATACCAAATTATCTGCAACTACTAACTCTAGCTTAAGAAACGAGTGAATGGTGCTCGTTTGAATGGAGGCTGTCAGTCATCAGAAAATGACCCGAAAATCCCTGCCGACCCAACTTATAATGTTCCAGGGGGTTGTTGGTGGCCGGGCATGCACTGTTAGTCTTTGATTGAACTCTATTTTAACCATACATGTAACAGCTCCGGGCCGACCTGGGGGGAGGGGGGTAGGGGGGGGTTTCCTCAGGTGGGGGGGCGAGGGGGGGGGTTTCGCCCAGGTGGGGGTCCCAAATTTCTAAAAGCTCCAAAACGTCTAGGAATGCGTTTTTAGCACGTTTTTTTCAGTAAGGACGCTAAAAATCGCTATTTTAAGCTGCCAAATAGCGTTTTAAAGCTAAAAACAAGCAAAAAATGACAAAAAGAGCTTCCAAAAACACCGATTTTTCTTAAATATCAGCAGTGGAAACGCGAAATTCGGTTTCCAAAGGCTTTTCAAGTGAATTTTAGGCTAAAAATTAGTGATTTCTGACCCAGTTTGCTAATACTGGAGCCACTACTAGTACTTATATTTTTTGGTCGGGGGGAGGGGTCCCTTAACCTGTCTCGGGGGGGGGGGTGAGGGGGGTTTGGCCTTTCCAGCAGGGGGGTAACCCCCCCAAACCCCCCGAGTACATGTATGATTTTAACATATTTTGATATGAGCCAGATCCGTGAGATGACCCTACTGCAAGGGGGTTTACCCCCTCGCCGGTCAATACCCCCTTGGTCGTTCATACCCCCTCGCCTGAAGGCGCGACCCCCAATTTTGGCGAGACCTTTTTTGGGAGACCGACTTGATCTCATACCTCATCGTCAGTCGGCCATACCCCTCCGAAAATCCGGCGACCTTTTTTTGGGAAAGTGTTTTTATACTCCGCCTCCCCGCCGAAAAGCCCCCTCCATTTTTTCCGCCCATGTATGTGCACAGTACGAATTTTATTACCTATACATAGGGTGTATTCATAGATACTCGTGTAGAAAACAACGCCGGTGACTTTTCTGTAGGGCGACACGTTTGTGATACAGTGTGGCACTTAACGCCGTTTATGGTATTGGCATCATATAGTATCGGTACCTAGGCCTAGGCTAGTGGCTAAGAATTATTTGAACCTAGTAAAAGCTTGGACTTATTCAAGTACCGTACCGTCCTTTTTAGTCTCAGTCCTACAAGGCAGGGGTTGTTCCGATCCGACACGTTGGTAGTACCCCGCATGTTCGGCGACTGTGGTGGTACCAGTACCATATATGGTACCACTCCGTGCAGATTTCGTACCATATGTACCGGCACCATTTCCATAAACGGCGTTAAGTGCCAGACGAGACTGTATAATGTGTAGTCGGCACTAAAAGCTTCGCTAACGATTTTTTTGTTTCTAGACTCTGTTTTTGTCGTCAGTTGAAGATGATTACTGACGTGCAGTTGGGAATGTTCGCAAATTTTCTTGGCGTCACCATTTTCGTCTTGGTTGTCTTATTTCACTACGTCACTGCCAACAACCCCAAACGTGCTCACAGCAAAGAAGAGTAGTTAGCGAGGTCGGTTCATCAGAATGATGGGTTTGTATGGTGGTGGACTCGACGTTCCATCCCTACTGGCTCATGTATTAGAGCGCTGGTAAGGGATTAGTTGAAGTCAAACTTCTTAATTTGAAGCGTGTCTTATTTGTGTTGCACGGCTGGCTCGGCTGCATTTCCGATACCCATTTTAAGCGGTTCCTTTTTTCAGGGTTCTGGTTTTGTTGTGTGCATCGCAGACATTGTGATACAGATTGTTTTGCGATATTTTTTGTTGTTTTTGCATACTGTTGGTGGGTCACTGAAATAAATTAGCATATCACGGTAATAGCTGAACTTGACGAAACCGGTTGCACTAACGCTTTCGCTTGTCATTAGTAGACATGCAGAGGGAGTTTTTGAATCTGTTCGTAGTCAAATAGTACAGGCCGTGTTCAGTCCTATGGCGGTTTTCAGCGGACGCGGCTCCAGTCCTATGAATATAGATGTGGTAGAATACGTAAACGAACCGTTTCCGCAGGTACGTAGACTAGAGTTAGTGGCGCTGTTTGTTTGTTTATTGGTTCTACGTTCTTTCGGACGGCTCAGGACACCCTGCGCCCTTATTAGACCCTTTCAATTGAGTGGCTTGCCATTAGGCCCGACCGGAATTCCGAGTCCGATATACCAGATTTTCGTTTTTTACAAGTGTTCTCAAATGTTAACCAAATGCGCTGAAATTTAGAACAATCTGTGTGCACTATAATCCTGGGAATTTTTAGTGTTAAAATTTGGTGGACCAGGCTTGACCCAATCCTGAAAAAAATAAGAATATATTAAATTGCATAATTTCTAGACTTAAAGATAGTCAATGAAAATGAAAGTTTTTCTTTTTGCTGTCATTTTCGCAAACATTCACCAAATAATCTGAAATTTGCGGAAAATCTGCTAAAAAGTACGCAATTTTGTCTGTTAAAATTCCATACTGAAAAATTGAGTCAGTCTTGATAAACTGAAAAATTTCCTGAACATCGGTTTTTAATGAGCAGTTCAGTAAAAAACTTGCAAGTATTCCTCATTTTCTCAACCCAGCCACTCTCCATGGATAAAACTTTAATACGTGAAGTTACCGTGTTAGCTGTTATTCCCCTAATGTCAAGTAATTTTATGGATATTTGTGGAAATGTCGGCAAAATGAGAAGTTCCAATTTTTAATGCGCTTATAGGCTTTGAAATTACCCAATTTAATATATTCTTCAATTTCTCAGGATTGGGTCAAGCCTGATGCACCAAACTTTAATAAACAGAATTTCCAGGACTTTGGCACATACTTATTTTATGTTCTCAATTTCAAACTATTTGATCAACTTTGCGGAAAAGGCAACAAAAAGAAATGTCCCTTTATGATCATGAGATGAGCCACAAAACGTGCAAAACTTTCATTCAAACAAGTACGATGAGATCATTGAACTACAGATAGGTACTGATTTGTTGTTGGTCTACTAATCCGGTACCGGTGAAATTTCGATCTGGTCGGGCCGGGCCCTACCTGCTATCGCTTTTGTGTTTAGTACAATGGTCTGGTGTGCTGTTGCATGCGAGGCAGACGGTATGACGTGGTTGTGGCGGTGGTATCGGCCTTGGAGCTGGCTGTGTCAACCGCAATCGTGACCGTCAGTGCATTGTTTGCCTCGCGTCTGGCCCAAATCCACAAACCGTGTGCCCATCTGCTGGTGGCGGTCTCCGTCGGTCAGTTCGTCAGTGTGCTGCTCACTCTCTCTTTACTCTTCTTCGGTCTCTCCGATCGTCTCTATCTTCATAGCTGTGCGCCGCTGAAGAAAGTACCACAACATTACTACCTCATCCCTCACATAATCTTACAAGTACGTACTGTACCTACGTACGTTGACACCGACCGAGGCGCAGGTGGAGGTGGCAAAATTCTGTGTAGTGGCTCAAGTTGCTCAGACAGCCGCACTGAGTGGTGTCTATTATTTATCGTACTCGCATTTTGTTTTGTTTAGGTTATATTTATCGTAATGTGTTTTGCCTCGGCTCCAGTTCCAGTTTTTCTGATGTCAGTCAAAGGATCTTTGGGCGTAGCGGAGCGCCATGTTCAAGTGTTAACTGTCACCTGTATTGTTGTGCCTATTTTCCTCGTGATTTTCGGCTCGCTGCAAGTTTGGTTTGCAGGAGTAGTCTGTAAGGTGCTGTCTTGATCTCGGTTCTCCTTCATCTCTGATTGCCTTGCAGACGTACCGACACGTGTGTCTGAAGAAAGGTTGTCCGGCCGTCGGATTCAGAATGGTGATAGAGCCGTCGTCGCTGCCAGCTTCCATGTCATGCAGTGTGGTGCAGCCGGATCTGTGGACATCGTTGGAAGGCAAAAATGTGACCCCAACTTATCCTTCTCCCATTTACCCTATCTCGCTGGACGATTGAGAGCTTTTATACTAAACGCTTTTAATGTTCCGTCTTCTCATGTTTGATTGATTGATCTGATAAAGTTGATTGGTTTGCATTGTACGCATTGGAAAGATTTGGTATCAGTGTGCCGTTTAGCTCGAGTTAAGGTAAGAAGATTGACTCTAAACGAACGTTATTTAAAAGCTGGTCAAATTTCATTTGCCCTAGCCGCTAAACTAATTTGCGGTTGACGTCACTCGGTCAAAAGGACAGTTTTGAGCAAAAAATGTTCACCATTTAACTCCTCCCACGCCGCCCACTGGCTGTCTGAGAGCTTTCGTGCCGTTCTCATTTATTGGACATGCAACCACCAATGTCAGTGTAGGCGGATCCGCCATTCAAATAAATATAAGTTGCCTTTCAAACACAGAGTCGTCTGGTGCATAATTTATTATCTTATTTTCTTTCTATTCACTCTTCAATAACTAAACAGGAAAAGGAAAACAGTATGTACATGATAGACAAGAATTATTTGAACCTAGTAAAAGCTTGCACTCATGCAAGTACCGTACTTTTAGTCTCAGTCCTACGAGGCAGCGGTTGTTCTGGCGAACACGAGCATTAAAACGGGAACACAAGCATTAAAACAGCGCTGGCCGCGTTTTTGACTGACGCAAAAGAGGTGACATTTAGTGTAACCAGACAACGCCTATGAACTGAGATGGAAAAGCCGTACCGATCCAACACATTGTACAGAAGAGGCTCAGAGCGCAATGCTGTAGCAGCTGCTCGTTGTCATGTTCTAGAGATCGAGTAGTCTTTGGCCCGGCCAACAGCCACACCTGAGAGAGAAGCGACGCATCAGCACCGCTGACTAGATTCACAACTCGTGGTGTCTCCGCTGCTCGCTGCGCACCATGTGATCGGTGAGCGACACCACCGCGTCCACCACCTTCTTGAAGTGTCCCATCGTCTGCAACACCTCTCTGTCTCTCTGTCTTTCTGACTAGTAAAGTGCACGTACGGTTTTGTAGAAGAGACAGTTGCTCTGGTTCTCGTCTTCCCCGTTCGGACAGTCGGCGCGGTCGTTGCAGAGCTGTTCGATGGAGATGCAGACATGGTAGCGGCCCCTCGTCTTGCTGGGACACATGATGCGCTCTTTGCCATGAGACCGTGGACAAACTGAAATTCAATTGTGTCGTTTAAACCCCGTCTAAAGAATGCCAAACATTTGGCGCCGGAGGGCATGCGCAAGCTGCACTGGGGCAAAACCGGCACAGTCGTCGTCGTGATGGGCATCGGATGTGACACGACATACCTTTGGACTGTTGACGCAGAAAAGCCCTGCTTTCTGCTGAATAAGCTTGCAGGCCTTGCAATCTCGAATCGTCCGGTTCACCCGAAGACACTTGTCGAATGTCGGCTCGAACACTGTGCGGCCACCAGCCGCTGGAGGGGGAGTCGAGCTTTTTTCTGCGCCCCTTGTCCTTTCTGTGTCTGAGGCGGTGGCGCGGAGGGTCGGCCAGGTGGTAGTCGAACGAGCGAGAGTCAGTGTCCAGCAGAGCGTTGGAGCCCAGTTCCTGCTGCAGCTGCTCGAAGCTGCGTCGCAGGGCAGTCAACTGTGCGATGCTGCGTCGTTGCCGGTCGTCGTCGGCAGGACGACCGAGAGGGACGGCGATCACCGGCCAGGTGACCAGCAGGGTCACCGAGACCAGACGCACGGCCGACGCGCTAGGACACATCGGGCCAATTAAGGGAGCTCGGCCGATTAACCGTATAACAGCTGGATCGCGGCCACAAATTGCTGTCCACCAGCCCTCTAACCACCCACACAGGACGTGATGCGCCGCTTGTTATTGGGTAGAGACCGAAATCAACTTAGACCAGTGACGCCGATCGGGGAACCACGGCCGACCGGAGTCAATTTTTGCCTCATTTCCAAATAGCACAAACCCACGCGTCGCGTTCACACTCGTTCCAATCTGATATCTGTCAGCACGATCTGAAAGAAACTTACTGACTGATAACAGACACACGGTGCGCGCCGAACGAATGGAACAGATTTGGGCGAATTCTTACCTACACACGACGCGGTGTCTCGGTGGCACAATCAAACAAACAAGTAATCATCGTTCTTTGCAGAGAACGTGCGGTCGGTGCTGCCGGGCAGACCGGACTGCCACCGCCACCTTAGTGTCGCTCGCCACCACTGCCTACGAGACACTCAACTCTAGCTGTACAGTGCCGGCTAGGGATCAATTAGGCATCTTGAAACTAACTGCATGCACGTCAAGAAACCTCGACGTAGCTGATTACGTCGGTACGCCATTAATAGAAACGCCTCATGCACGTAGAGCATCGAACAGTGGCAAGAAGACAGCAGAGAGCGTTTTTAGCCGACCGCGCCGTAAACAGCGATAACGAATTGTGGCCCAGCATCGAGTTGACAGCTGATCGTACGTGATTTGTACGTCGTCGCGTACGATCGCCGCTCTACAATGAGCATCGCTGTCTACCTGCCGCTCGCAACTTGTTCGCAAGTCTCCACTTTTTGAGTGGCCGTCGAGTCTAACTCTATCGACTTATCATTGACGCTCATCTGCTCGACCAGATAGAGTTGGTTTTTGACCGTTTACAACCGGTCTTCCGCATCGTTTCAGCTCACGCAGACTGTACGTAGGTTGCACTCACCCAGCAATTATTAGAATCACCATACAACCATGCTGAGTACAAAGCACGTAAATCAGGATGAGCGCGAGTTAGTGGGCGTTTTAAACGCCTATACGAACTAGTGCAAACAAGCAACAGAGGTGGCCAATAAACTCTGGTCTTGGGGTGGTCACACATTGTAACACTGACCAAACAGAGATGGTCAGTGCAGCCCGACGCAGACAGCCTTGAGAATGTGTAACGGCCGCTCAACAACAACCGATTCACCTTTCTCTGCAGCGCTGCGTGCCAGACATACCGCCGGCGCCCTGCTATTGTTGCCTCAAACAGCCACCAGAAGGTCACTCAGCCATGACCATCACGCAACCTTACTCTCAGTGCCACTTGCAAGTTGCAAGACAGAGTTGGAGTTACACTACCGCTTCAAGACAAACCTGCTGCGAGCCGGCATTAACTCAAACAAAGCTCACAGGTGAACCAACAGATAAAGCGTTTACTTCCGCGGCCAGCCGGAAACTGCAGTACAAGTCAAGCAGTAGTAAGTGCGAAAAGGCTCAGTCACAATTTTTCAAAAGTAAGTCTATACTGACAAGTGGAACAAGTTTGGTAATACAATCCAGAATTGATGTCTAATTGTTCTGCGCCAAATTGGTGTTCATGGGAAGTGGCCTTGGTGGCTGTGCTCGTCTTTGCTCCCTGCACTTCTCTCCGCAACTCTACAATACACACTAAAAACTACTACTAAGCTAAGCTAACTTGGTCAGTTGCTTGGCAGACGACAGTTGTTAAAACATTTCTTTTCGACGCTAAGAAACGTTACTTTTTTAAACATCTCAGACTAGAAATCGCTGAAAACGGTATTTTTGAGTCAACAGATGCAAATTTCGCTCGTAGAGCTTTAGGAATCACCCAAAAATACACAAAGTTATAACTAACTAAGCAAACAATTTGTGTTCGGTTTTTTCTCTGCGCCAGGTGTTAGCCCTATTTAGATGCACCTTTTATTCAACGCATGGAAGAGCTCTAGCATACAAGTACTAGGGGATTTGGCTACCCCTAACTAGAAACGTCAAACCCCATCACCCCTCACCCCAAGACAGTTTAGGAACCCCGATCGCAAATACAAATACTAGTGTTCCGACGATATCAAAATTCGTCGATATTCGATATCGATATCGATATTTTCAGCTCAATATCGATCGATATCGATATCGATATTTATAGTTATGCAAGAAAATCTGAGAATTTTAAAGAGCAAACTGCTCCCGCTGCTTATCAGTCAAGCACTGATGCAATCAGCGATCTGATATCAATTTAGTAAAGAATCGCAGAAATGTAGTGGCTCTTCTGAAGCTCTTCAATGAAAATTTGGACCGCTCGGCAGGCCGATGCTCCACCCTCATTAGGCATAAATGAGCTCAGACAGAATAGCTGTATTTTAACTTATTTTAATGACAAATAAGCCAAAAAACCTTGTCTTTAGTAAAAAATCGGACTGTTTTGCTTACCATCCTATCAAGCACCCATCAGATCAGCCCGGCGCTACCCCCTGAGCAGACATGGGCAAAGAGGGGTCTGAAGGGCGTTGGCCCCCTTTCAGGCTCTGACCTACCCCCCTCAGCCGGCGGCTACCCCCTCAGGATTTTTTGGAAGAATTTTGTATAGAAAATTATGATAAAAACGTGCCTGTATTAGGTGTAAATGAGCTCAGAATAGCTTATTTTAATGAAAAATAAGCCAAAAAACTTGATTTAGCCAAAAATCGGACTTTTGGCTTACCACCCCTCAGCCCCCCTCAGGAATTGAAAATTCTACACCCCCTCGGCCGAAATGCTAGCCCATGTCTGCCCCTGAGGATTTGAAAATTTACCACCTCTCAGCCCAAATCATAGTCCATGTCTGCTTCTGCCCTCCTGCTTCAAGTGAGTGGAGGGAGCAGCTCTTCAGTGTTGCTGCAGACAGTTAAGAACCTAAGCGTTGCTGTCTGAAAGCTGAGAATGCCAAGAAATTGATGTTTCTGAGAGCTATCATGCCACTGTTAGTTGTCCATAAAAACAGGTTTTTTACTGTTCGAGAGAAATATACTTGGTGTCAGTTTTGCTTTTCCCTACTTTTCCGCACAAAAAAATATCGAAAATATCGATGCGAAATATCGCGATATCGATATCGATATTGGAAAAAGGGTCGATATATCGACTTTTCGATATCGATATCGATATATCGTCGGAACCCTAACAAATACTACATAGCAGCGAGTCCAGTACTAACAAACTGGCTCAGATCAGAAATCAGTAACTTTAGCTTCAAATCCGCTTAAAAACCGAATTTTGCGTTTCCGCTGCTGATGTTTTAGACAAATCGGTATTTTTGGAACCCCTTTGTCATTTTCTGCTAGTTTTTAGCGCTAAAACGCTATTTGGCAGCTTGCAATAGCGATTTTTAGCCTCCTTACGACAAAACGTGTTAAAAAGGCATTTCCAGACGTTTTGGAACTTTTTGAAATGTTGCATCTGTTTGGGCGAAGACACCATCGACACAGCTGGCAGGCACGACTGACGAACACAGCTGCGTAAGATGTGCAAGCAGCATACATCTAACAGGTTATCTGGTAAACGGGCATAGGGGTCGGGTCTGAGCACGTCAAGGGTACTGAGCCTAAATTAGAGAGAGCGGGTCGACTGCTAAACATCGAAGATGAAAATTGAGCAGAAACGGGGGAATCATTTCGGGTGGGGGCACGAGGTCCTGTCCGGGAGATTTTGGCCTTGTCAGGTTGGGGTGAGGTGGTCTTATGTGCACGGAAGGCAAACATCAGCGGTAGCAGGAGCAGACATCCAAACTGGTGTTCCGGTCCCATTCCAAGTTTCACAGTTACCTTTAAGCTTTTTCTCCACACGTCTTTGCGTTATCTGCTTTCTGGTTTTTTCCTTGTTGCGCTTCGCTTCGTCTACGGCAACCAAACTACCCCAAACTTCGATAGCTCTCGCTTCCACCTTAAAAGATAAAAGATGAAATAACAGACAGTTTGGATAGAGCGGAAAAGTGACCAAGCGAGTTTTGTGATTTCTCTGCCTGCACTCAGATTTCAGCCGATAACCTGTTGGACGGCTTAGAGTCAACTGTAAAATTGCAAAATACCTGAGGTCTAAGGTACAGCTTCATGTCTCCCCATCTCGGATTGTGCGGATTCTTTCTGGTTACAAACAAGAGTTTCGGTCGTCGCAAGTCTAAGTCACAGTCCTTCAGCAAAAAAGTGTTCTTGGCGTCAGTACGAGTCATCAGTTTATGGGCGCCATTTTTTTCTCTACAATACCAAACAATGACTTTATGTAACTAACATACATGGACCGGGGTATACCCCTCTCCCTCGGCCAGCCATCCCCCCTCGGCCGGCCATACCCCCCTCCCCCACCCCCCTCCCGGAGGGAGGAATTTTTCGCTTATTTAAGGCAAAATAGGCGTTTTTTGGCCTCCCCCCGCCCCCGAGGTCTCCAGACCCCCCTACCCCCTCCGGATTTTTCCGGCCCAAATATGGTGACTAATGATATCTGCAAACACGTACTAGGGGGTTACCCCCTGCTGGAAAGGCCAACCCCCGAGACAGGTTAAGGGCCCCGACCCAAAAATACGTACAAGCACCAGTAATGGCTCCAGTACTAACAAACTGGCTCAGAAATAACTATTTTTAGACTAAAATTCGCTTGAAAAGCGTTTGGAAACCGAAGTTGGCGTTTCCACTGCCTGATATTTAAGAGAAATTGGTGTTTTTGGAAGCCCGTTTTGTCATTTTTTGTTTGTTGTTAGCTATAAAACGCTATTTGTCAGCTTAAAATAGCGTTTTTTAGCGTCCTTACTGAAAAAAACTTGCTAAAAACGCATTTCCAGGCGTTTAGGAGCATTTTAAAATTTTGGTCCCCCCTCTGAGGAACCCCTCTCGACTATCCCACCTGAGGGAAACCCCCCGTTGGCCCGGAGCTGTTAAATGTATGGACATCTGTGTACTGTATATGCATGCACATTAGACAAAAAGTCTATGAAATGGTACCAGAAATTTAGGAAAGGCACCCAAATTTCGCCAATGCAGTCAACTACCAGAGCTCCATTTTGCTGAGATTTTCAATTTCGGCAAACCAGTAAACAAGCAAAAGAAGCGAAAAAATTGAATCGAGCTAGCACATTTCTATTTTGGGTCTAACCGGCAAGCTGTTCCCTAACAAACTGACCGCATACTTACCTGCACCGATCACAAACTGCGTAGCGGAAGCTCTCAAACAAATAGGAGAAGTGAAACTCGCAGCCACAACCACGACAAACAGGCAGACCACTGGAACCAAACTTAACCTCTTCCAGCCGCGCCCACTGCTCGTAGTCCTCTCTATGCAAGCGCTCTCGCTTCACCACTGGCTTGCACTCGTCATCGTCATCTGACGACATGAAACCACCAGCCCCACTGTAGTTGTCTTCCGTCTGCCTGAACAACAGAAACAATACATCAAATCAAATACAGAAGACCTCCATAAATCGGACAGCTCTGCGGCACCGAAACAACTTCCAATAAATGGAAAATTTATAGTCAACATTTCTACAATTCGGTTCATTTTTGCTATGCGTTTTCACGCACGTTAAAAATGGTGACTAACGCACTGGTCTTGAGACGAAAACCAGCGTAAAAACGGTTGTCAAAATCACGATACATGTACCATGTTCTTGGGATGAGAGCTCAAGTCAAGCAAAGTGGGCGTGTTCCCATGCGTAGGATGATTTCTATAGTTAAGTATCACCGGGTTTAAGCGTTCTAGCTTTCAATAACTTGCAATCAAACGAACTGAGATGCAACCAATCTGAGAAATTTTAAAAAATTGGCTTTGTAAGACGCATTTAAACGGTATTCAGAGGGTAGATTTCCGGTTTAAGTAGTAGTATATATATGAAGTAGAAAACCGATTTTCAAAAGGGTGTTGTGGGCAAAACTGACTTTTAGGGGCATACATGTAACAGGTCATCCGCCGATGGGGGAAGGGGGGTTGGGGGGGGTCTGGCGCCGGCCGGGGGGGGGGGGTCTGAGCCAAAATTTTGGGGGGGAGGGGGTGGGCACTAAAAAACGCTCAAAAATCGAGATAAATCGCAATTTTTGGCCTAAAAATCGCCAAAAATCGCTAATTTGGGCTGAAATACAGCTAAAAAGTGCTGTTTTGCAGGCGATTTTGGCAATTTTTGTGTGTGAAAGTGTAAAAAATTGCAAAAATTTGCTCGAAAATTTACTTGCCAGAAAAATCGGAGGGGGGGTCGGTGAAATCGTCTCGGGGGGGGCATCCGGGGGGGGGTCTGGCCTAAGTCGGGTGGGGGCAGACCCTCCCCCAGACCCCCCTGTTACATGTATGTTTAGGGGTCCCTAATGAGGGCGTATATCTCAGGATCTAAGCAGAGCACAGTAATGAAAATTTCAGCAATCTTTTGAGAATTTATTGATCTTTCATTTAAAAAAGGATTCATTCAAATCCGTTGAGATTTGCAGTTGCTACAGCGGTGGCAAAACTGACTCTTAGGGGTCCCTAACAAAATTTTCAATTTTATCTACCGCATTCAGTTGACTCCTAAGCCTTAGCCTGAGCCTAAGCCTAAACCTAAGCCAGAAAGTGATTAATTAATATAGGTGCAATGGAGGGACCCCTAAAAGTAGTTAGTTCTTAGTTCTAGTTCTTTCGTAGTGCACAAGCTTAAGTTTTGTTACCCGATTAGTTTTTATTGATTTCTATTTTTCGGCCGTTTACTGTGCTTGCATGGTGTAGGCTTTATACGAGAATAAACTGTATGTACAAAGTCAGTTAAGGCAAATCTCAACGGATTTGAATGAATCCTTTTTTAAATGAAAGATCAATAAATTCTTAAAAGATTGCTGAAATTTTCATTAATGTGCTCTGCTTAGATCCTGAGATATACGCCCTCATTAGGGATGTTTCTGCTGCTTTCAAATTTTTCCCTGACCAGACCAGACACCGGTAAATGTATAGTTTCCGGGCGTAAAATCAGGAATCGGCCCCAGATTAAAACTAATACTTTCAATGATCATAACTTATTATAAATTAACAAGTTTTATCGATAAATATCGATTATCGATTATTTTTTGGCAAAATTCCAAAATCGTCCAAAATGGTCATGTTATATATCATTTGAAAGTCCTTCGCCTGACGAGACTAATGATCACTAAATCAGCATAGTGCACGCCCCGGGAGGCCTGTTTTGCCAAATATAAAAGTACCCCTAGAGAAGCATCAGTATAGGCACGCTCCGGAGGGCCTGGTTTAAAAACATAAAAGTACCCCTGGGGCACGCATCGGTATAGGGCACGCTCCAGAGAGCCTGTTTTAAAAACATAAAAGTACCCCAAGGGGACGCATCAGTATAAGGCACGCTACAAAGGGCCTGCTTTAAAAACATAAAAGTACCCCTAGGGGACGCATCAGTATACTGATAAGTACCCCTAGGGGACGCATCAGTATAGTGATGCGTACCCCAAGGGGTATTTTTATATTTAAAAAACAGGCTCTCTAGAGCGTGACTATACTGATGCGTCCCCTAGGGGTACTTTTATATTTGGCAAAACAGGCCCCCGGGGCGTGCCCTATGCTGATGTAGTGATCATTAGACTCGTCAGATGAAGGTCTTTCAAATGATATATAACATGACCATTTTGGACGATTTTGAAATTTTGGAATTTTGCGAAAAAAATAATCGATAATCGATATTTATCGATGAAACTTGTTAATTTATAATTAGTTATGATCATTAAAAGTATTTATTTCAATCTGGGGTCGGTTCCTGATTTTACGCCCGGAAACTATACATTTACCCAGACACCAAATTCCCTGACTTTTCCATGACTTTCCAGGTCCCGCAAGAACCCTGCCCCTACAGGAACTCTGTCAAAAGAATTATCAAAAATTTTACGTTCACTGCGTAGTTGTACGGAGGAAGGGTGCGTAGTTACATAGTTTCTGAAATTGATCTGCTGATAAATCTTTTTTTTACGCCGGAAAACATTATAATACCTACGTTAACCTTATTTTTTGTTAAAAAAGAAAGCTACGCACCTGTATAGAAGTTCGGCACTTTTAAGACTATCATCATTTGGTTTCGAACGCTTTCTTGCGAAAACTGTCGTCATGATTCGAAGCTGAAGCAAATGAATATACGTTTTTACGAGTTCAGTATAACGGTAAACCCAAGCCAAGCTACGTGAAAGAAGCGTGAAGTGAAACTAGTTTGACTGGGGAGATCACTCGAATTTCAAATTTTGAACACAGACGACTGAATGTGGGGTATCAAACGACTGCTGACGATCTCCTGATTATTATTTTACACATCAAAATCTAATTACTGCATGCTATATCAAGTTATACCCCAGATTATGCGTTTTCGCGTGTGGTCAAATCCGGTAAGCGGCCACAGTCGGAGTTGCGTCAATTAGTATGAAATCCGGTAAAACGCGCACCCAAATTGCAAATCTTTAACAAATATGACCAAATCCGGTATCAAACAACTACTTTTGACTTGTACATTATTGTTACATTATATTACAGCCACAACCAATTACTGCATGCTATCTCAGATTACGCGCTCATCATATCGCCTTACTTTATCGATTATCGGCCGATTTCCCCCGGAACCCCCACTTGCTATAACAATCGTAGCATTCCAGTCCGCTGACAGATGTGTCTGCCCACGGGCACATGGGTAGGTATGACGATTAACTATCGATTAAGCATAAACATAACAATATTCGTCCAAGCCCAAGGACGGTGGCCCCTTTTGAACGAAAATCATCACTAGGAAAAAAATAGAAAAAAGAATTTTCTCAATCATCTTTTGAAAGATAGCTACCAATTTTACTTTTTTCAGTAGGCCTACCTCAGAGATGCATATTTCGGCGCATTTAGTTTCAGAGATCCTTGAACAACAAATTAAAAAAATAAAAAGAATGAAAATGCGCGATTTCGACTACCCCTTACTAAAACAATCGTAGCATTTCAGTCCTCCGACAGATATGTCTGCCCACGGGCATATGGGTAGGTATGACGATTAGCTATCGATTTAGCATAAACATAACAATATTCGTCCAAGCCCAAGGACGGTGGCCCTCTTTAAACAAAAAATGGCCAAAAATGTACACACTCAAAACACTAATCGGCTCAAGTAGTGATCTCCCTAGTTTGACGAGACGGGAGCTACCGTATCCTGCAAGTTGATGCATAACCTGCCGATCAAGGCGCGAAATTGGAATTAAAACTACGGTAAATCACTGAGGGAAATCTTTTTCTCCCTGTTCAAGTTGTTGGTTCATGATTTCTTAATATTATTGTTGTCTCTCTGACAAAATAATAATACAGTCATGTCTCGTTAATCCGGACAAGTTGGGACCAGCAGATTTTGTCCGGATTAACGAATTTCCGGATTAACGAAACAAAATTTAAAAACGTTGTTTTCAGCTTGAAAGCAGTACCGCAATGTTCTCTTTACTCTTAGAATATAAACGTAACGATTTTATCGAATTTTGCACCACAAAAAACGGCTCTAAACAAGTGTAACTCTCTATTTCGGTGACAAAGTCTGTGATCGAAGTCTGTTTACTGCAGCTAAGTTTGTAATCGCTGTTCCAAGCGACGGAAGATGAGCACTTCATCTGCCGAAAAGTACTCCATGTGACTTTGGCAGAAATGACTGATTGTAGCCAGGGAATTGAAAGCCTCTAGATGAGTGGGAGGTGCTTGTGGATTCGTAGCCCGCAATACTACCTCATCATCTTCGTCTGACAGATTAAAGGACTCCTGCGTATGAAGAGCGACAAGCTCCTCAACTGATACTTGCTCGCCTCATCAGTGGCTTCCTGGCTATCAATCTCGAGCCACTGTTCTGCCGACATTGGATATTGAATGACCACATTCGATCTTTTTTTACATTTTTTGTTTAGCTAGCGAAATTAATTGAAATTTTGAGGCGCCAACTTGCGTCCGGATTAAAGAGTCAGGCACCAGAATTTGTCCGGATTAACGAAATCCGGATTAACGAATCATTTAACGTGTAAAAATCAAAGTTGGGACCTGGAAAAACGTGTTCGGATTAACGAATCCGGATCCGGATTAACGAGA
Organism: Sabatieria punctata; assembly: GCA_030248155.1. Classification (NCBI taxonomy): domain Eukaryota; kingdom Metazoa; phylum Nematoda; class Chromadorea; order Araeolaimida; family Comesomatidae; genus Sabatieria; species Sabatieria punctata. The sequence goes on from JASANB010001891.1 coordinate 35,001, forward strand.
CATTTAACATGGGGAAAAATTGGGACCTGGCCTAATCTTGTCCGGAAGGCGAATATCCGGATTAACGAGGTCCGGATTAACGAGACATGACTGTAGTTTCAAAATAATTAGACGTAAAAGGTTTTTATTATTATTGTAGTTGTCTGTGTCTCTAAGACGAAATAAGCATAGTTTCAAAATACAACTTGGGCTCGACCCCCCCCAAACGACCCGACCCACCCACCTGAAGCCTGGTGTGTCGGTGGTGGCCGGTGGTTGGTGAGCTTTTTCGAGTGTGCGCGGGAAGACAGCAGAATCAACACACGGTCTTTACTATAGTCGACCGGTCAACAGGTTTAGCATTACACTAGACTGGCTCCAGCCTGTGCTGAGGCCAGGTCGCTGCGGCCCGCTATTAATAGCAACAGTGTGCCGAGGCATGTCTGATAAATGCACGTACACACAAAGCGGGCGCGGCAACAACCTACGCTCTATGCGGCGATACATCAACCACCCCTCTCCTTTAAATGCGATCAAAGTATCAAGGGTAGTCGCTGGGAGAGTAGCGGCGTGGCTGACGTCCCTTGGTGGCCCTTTGCGATCGGCGTGGCAAAACTGGAGATGCTTGTTGAACTCTCTGAGGTTCTGCAGTGCACTCAGACGCGATATCCTTTGGTTCATCATCATAGATGCGTCTCATGCGGCGCGCATTCCAGAGTTGACCATTGGACAGTTTGTACATCCAATCCCCCATCACTTTGACAACAGTGAGCGGCTCTGACCACGGACTGCGCCCTTTGAGTGTGTGAGGCCGTTTGACACGTACTCTGTCACCGATCCTGTATGGCCCTCTTCTGTGGATTGCGATGGCTTTTTCTGACTGGGTCTCGCTGCTTTTGTTTTCTTCCTGAGCGGCTTGCGTTCTCTCTTCCCTCCTCCTTCTTGAACGCACAACTTCGAACTCCAAACGAAATTTGCGTCCAAAGAAGAGCTCTGCAGGCGAAGGAGCATTGCTTGCATGTGCCGTTGCTCGGAAATGCGCGAGTAGCTCCAGCAGACCATCGTACCATGGCAGTTGTCCTTTGGCGAACGTTTGCACTCCATGCTTGAGGTAGCGATTGAACACTTCCACAAAAGCATTCTGCTGTGGACAGTAGACCGGCGTCAACTGATGCAGAATATCGCGGCATTCCAAAAACCGCTTGAAGAGTGCAGACACAAACTGTGGTCCATTGTCAGATATCAACTTGGCTGGATTCCCATAGCGACTGAAGACTTCTGCCAACCACTTGGTAATTCTACCAGCTGTGATGTCAGTTGTGCAGAGCAGCTCAGGGAAACGCGAGTAGTGATCGATAATGACAACAATGTACTGCTGGTGCTTCGGTGCATCAACAAATGGACCAGTAATGTCAATCGAAACTTCCTCCCATGGTTTGTCCGGGACATGGAGGTGCATGGCGGGCATGTGCACTTTCGGGTCAGACTTTCCAGAGTCTTGACATGGCGCACAATGTCGCACGAACGCTTCTGCTTCTTTGTCCATCCCTGGCCACCAGTATGTTTCTCGCAGCTTCCGTTTGAAGCGAACGATGCCAGGATGACCACTGTGTGCTCTTGTCAGGAGAGTTTTGCGCATGGAACTTGGAACGAGTATTCGGCACTTGTCTCCGCGAACTATGCAACCCTCTTCCACTGAGAGTTCGTTGCGCAGCTTATAGAACTCTACCACTGAATTTGGCACTTTGTTGCGATTCTGCGGCCAGCCTTCTGCAATGAAGCGCATGACTTCTTTGAGAACTAGATCCTCTCGGGTGCTGGCACGAAATTTTGCAACTGACAGACCCATTGAATTGACTTGCTCATTGACTGCTTTTATGCTCAGGCTAGCCTTGTCGATTAGGCGTGACAGTGCATCCGGAACATTAGCTGAGCTATCACTGCCGCTTCTATACTCCACAGTATAGTTGAAGTGACTGAGTCGGTCATGCCACCTTGCAAACTTGGCTGATTTTCGCTTGTTGCTGCACTGGTGCAATAGCGATGTCAGAGCTTGGTGGTCGGTGCGCAGTGTGAATGGGCGTCCCAACAAGAACTTCTCCCAATATTCACAAAAGAACATTGCGGCATATGCTTCCCGTTCATTGGAGGCCCAATTGCGTTCTCTGGTATCCAGCGTGTGGTGTCCAAAGGCAATCGGCACTTCTTTTCCATTTTGAACTTGAGACAGCACACCACCAATGCCATAGTTGGAGGCATCCGTTTGCAGAATCGTTGAAAATTGTGGATCGAAAATGCCGAGCTTGAGGTCCTGACAGGCCATTGCCTTCAGCTTTTCAAATGACTTCTGGTGCGTGTCTGTCCACTTGAACTTGACACCAGCACGAGTCAATGCTCTCAATGGCTCGGAGACAGTAGTCAGCTGTGTAGGCAGGAAATCGGCATAGTAATTCAACATGCCCAGAAAACTCTGCACTTGCTTCACATTGCTCGGAGCAGGCATCTCTTGAATCGGCTTCAAATTCTTTGGGTCAGGCTTCAGTGAACCTGGGGCAATAATGTGACCCAAGAAAGGTACTGAGTCAGTAGCAATGACACACTTGTCCAGGTTGAGTCGCAGATTCTTCTTGTCAAGACGTTGCAACACCGCTGACAGATTTGCATCATGCTCTGCCCTAGTCTTTCCAAAAACTAGGATGTCGTCAATGTATGGCTCACATCCAGATAAGCCGCTGAGTGTCTGATTCACGAGGTGTTGAAACACAGCTGCTGAATCTTTCAATCCCATTGGCAGCCGCTTGTATGCATACAATCCTTTTGGAGTGATTGTTGTCGTTAGCAGACTGCTCTCTTCATCAAGACTGGCGTTGTAATAGGCTTTGTGCAGATCGAGCTTTGAATAGACTTTCGCCTGGCACAAGCGATCATACAAGTCTCTGATGTTTGGTAGTGGATACCGGAACGGTTCAACCAGCTTGTTCAGCCCTGTCAGATCTGTCGTGATTCTGACACCGCCATCAGGTTTGTCCACTGTTACCATACCATGGACACATGGTGCATTGTAGACTTTCTGCCAAATGCCCTGCTGCTCCATCAGATCAATTTCTGCCATTGCTTTGTCCCATCTGTACAGTGGAATTGAGCGCAGTTTCTGTGGAGGTGGCAGCTTCGCATTTGGAACCAACTGAACCTTGTGCTTGAACTCTGGAATTTCTCCAATGTCCGACTTCATGAGATTCTGTGTCTCCTGTAGAAGTGACAAGAGTCCAGCCTTCTTCCATTGAGACAGCTGGTCTGACCTTGTACCCAGTGCATGAATACTGCAACTCCCCATGGATTGCAGAGAAGCAAGGTCACAGAAGTCCTCAGCTCTCCTTTGAGACTGAGCACCCATTGTGCCATCTGTGATGCAATTTTCCAACAATTGCATTTTGATGCTTTGTAGCGCTGCATCGAAGTCTGGATAGCATCTGTTGTCACCATTGGTGTGTTCATCAGCAGTAGTTGCACACTTTACCACTGATCGCACGGTGCAAGTGCTTCCATCCAGCACGAGTTCTAGTGCAGCTATTGCATCTCTGCCGATCAGTGCTCCATACTCATCTGGCAGCACCAGCACTTCCAAACGTGCCTCGCGCTGTTGGTAGGAGACTTTTGCAGGAAAAGCGCCCTTCACACCATTGATTTCTGAACCATCAAAATTGGTCAGCTTCTGCTTGGCTGAGTGCAGTGGAGTGTTCGCAAAATCGTGCAGATATTGCGACCAAGTGATACCCGTGATGTCTGAACAGCTGTCAGCTTCCGCCGTAACCATTGCTGACTGTCCAAAGTCAGAGGCGATATGTACGGTACCAGTGAAAGACTTGGCCAAAGTGCTATCAATGACACGCACACGTCTCCTTCTTTTGGCTCGCGAATGAACAGCTTTGGTCTGCTTGACACCGTTCTGACCCTCATCTCGGAGTTTCTTGTAACAGCACTGCTTGAAATGATTCAGCTTGTGGCAGTAGGTGCACTTCTTCCCTCTGGCAGGACACTCTGAACCACCATTGTGACCCAGGCGACCACACGCTTTGCAAGCTGCCTGTGATGCTGATTCTCCCTTCTTTGAACGAGATGTGTACGGAGGCTTTCCATAACCTCCCTGACGCTGTTGTCGTAATTGCTGTTGAGTTTTCGCGACCTTGCTTGTACCCGGGGCTTGTAGGTGCGAGACATCCTGTTTTGATCGCTCATCAGCGAGTGCAACATCGGTGAACTTCTTCAGGTCAACTGTATCTTCTGTGAGCAGCTTCTGTTGAGCTTCTTTGCTGGCGATTCCCTTGCACAGTTGGACAGCTACCAAGAAGTCTGCTAGATCAGTTACCAAAACCTGACCTTGACCTCCCTCTTGCACAGGAAACGTCTTCATACAGTCTGCCATCAATGCCCTGAGCGCGAGTAGATACTCATCAACCGACTCACTGGAGTGTTGACATCGTGTACCAAAATCGAAGTGGGCCCGAACTGCATTGACAGGCTTGTGGAAGATGGACTGAGCGGCACGGAGGTAGTTATCGAACGTCATCTCTTGTTCTTTGTTGTAGTCTGGGTGCGCAGAGAAGAGTGTGTGGGCGTAGTCTCCCAACAACTGCAACATCACCAGATTCTTCTCCGTGTCCGTCATCTTTCCATTGTCTGGCAGTCCAGTGTTGTACATCACGAAAAACGCACGCAATGACCTCTCCCACTGGGGCCACGAAAGTCGGGGCTGCTCGAAAGAGAGCGGCCAGTACTCCTTCGGCTGAATGGCAGGTAGTTTTCGCGCAGCAGCAGCCATTGAAAACACAGAATTGCCGGGCAGGTCGTTGCGGAAACAGCAAACAGTTAGTTACACAACAAGTGTAAACAGTTACCGCACAGTTGGCGATCCAAATGCAGCCAAATTTCGCCGGAAAATGAACACACTTTAAGCCCAAGTCGGCAGTCCAAAGTCGCAGCAAAATTGCACGCAAATGGCAGGCGCACAAATGCAGGCAAGTCCGGTCCACATTGCAGGCTCAGAACAGTTCACTGGCTGTAGAGGCAGGGGCAAAAATGGACGTTCGGTAACGCACTGGCACGGTGCGGTTGTTTAGCAGCGAAAGTCAGTTCAAATTCGTCAGAATTTGGCGCACAAATTGACGCGTCGTTGTTCGAATGAAGTAGACACTGCTTCGCCAATTTGATATGTCGGTGGCGAGTGGTTTTTTGGGTGTGCGCGTAGGGAGAGAGAGAGAATCAACACACGGTCTTTACTATAGTCGACCGGTCAACAGGTTTAGCATTACACTAGACTGGCTCCAGCCTGTGCTGAGGCCAGGTCGCTGCGGCCCGCTATTAATAGCAACAGTGTGCCGAGGCATGTCTGATAAATGCACGTACACACAAAGCGGGCGCGGCAACAACCTACGCTCTATGCGGCGATACATCAAAGCCGAGTTTTGTTCCTGACCCCACCCACCAAAATCGTCGCGACCCCCCAAAGCAGGAGGCCCACCCCCAAATTTTCGGATTTTGACTACCCCAACCCATTTTTCCGCCCCATGTATGGTAATAGCTACAAATAATAATAGGATAGATAGGCAAAACTCTGGGTGAGAGGGTAAGGTTTTTCATACCGTCGTATATACTGAAAGATTCAGTGGCGTATCCAGGGGGTGTAGGGTGGGTATACCTCCTTTTGCGGTGGAGGTAGGAAGAGAAAGTCTGTCAAAAATAAGCGAAACTAATGAATTATGTACTAAAACTGTCTATTTTGTGCTCAGAATGCCTTTTAAATGCGTTTTTGAAGGCTTAATTTTAAGCCTGGAATGTGTTTTAAACACGTTTTTGAAGGCAAATTTTGCTAAATTTTCTTTACCCTGGTTGGGCAGCGGCCCAACCTGGCACTTTCAAAATTTTACACCCCCCTTTCCGAAATCCTGGATACGCCACTGGAAAGATCAATACCGAACATTTTCAGCCTAGTCAAGTAAGTGTGTGATAAAGATGATGATCTGACTGATTCGACACGATGAACTCTGAGAGTGCATACAAGTGTGATCACTACGATAAAGAATTCAGCAGCAGAAACGGCCGGTGAAGTTAGTAGTCGACCACGAACAGCAGTGAGAATATCTGGATTGCTTTGAAAGATCAGTTCTTTGAAAGGTAAACCAGTAAACAAGTGAACAGACGATTGATAGGCTTGCACCGACTCCTGTAATCTTTGGCCATATGAGAGGATTGTCCTCGACCTTCTTGCCAAGAATTGTAGTGAGTGAACGAATGACACGCTCCACCATACTATTGCCAGTCGGGTGATAAGGAGTAAAATGGATGAGCTCAATACCCTTTTGTTTACAGAACTGTGTGAACGCAGCAGAGACAAAATATGTTGCATTGTCCCTAACTAATTTAGGTTTGAGTATGATTTTTGAACTTAGCGCACCAAGACGCTTCGATTGATGGGCCTCACAACTCAATTCGAATTCGAACACTGCTTCGCTGTCTGTGGGCTCGGAAAGCACCTCAAATGCGAAAATTGAGCCCAAAAATTATGGTCATGTTTGGCACGCTACTACTTAGGCTAGAATCGATTAATCTGAATTTTTATGGCATCTATAATATTGTACTCGACGAGCTCTTTCATGTGGTGTAATCAGTATATGTGTAGCTCTTTCTGGTCAAAAGTTATGACCGTTTAAATAATAAGCAATTTTTTGAATCACTTTCAACCGCGAAAAACGCTAAACATGTTCCTAAAAAATTGGAGCATGCCGAACTGGTGCACCCCGTTAGAAAGCCCATTGTCTCAGCTACACAACACATCCAGCCGCTTGTCGATAGCTTGATAATTGGGCGAACGGCAACCGTTTGAATGTCGGTCAGCGGAAGTGGCACGGCACATATTTCGAGATTTGAAGTAGTTGGGTCCCCCTGGCCCAGACATATCGAAGAAATGCCGCAGCTACAAGACTTGAAATCGTTGCAAACTGTAGGAAAATCGTCAGTAACTGATTTTCATAACCGAGTCGGCCGTCGGAATTACGATTGGCCAAAAGAGATGTGAGTGAAAGCACAAAAGCACATTGAAAAGCTATATACAGGGTGTCCCAAAAAATGACAACATTTCTTTTGGCTGCCATTTTCGCAAATTTTGACCAAATTGTCTGAAATTTGAAACGTAAGTGCCAAAAAAGTGTTAAAGTTTGGTGCATCAGGAGTGACCCAATCCTGAGAAATTCAACAATATACAGGGTGTGCCAAAAAAAAACAACCCAGCAGATTTTTTGCTATAGCAACCGCAAATCTCAACCGATTTGAATGAGTCCTTTTTTAAATGAAAGACAAATAAATTCTTGAAAGATTGATGTAACGTTTATTAAGATAGTCTGCTTAGTTCCTGAGATATTTGCCCTCAAAGTCAAAACAGAGATTTTGGCAGAGAACAATAGTGATAAACACAACCCAGCAGATTTTTTTACTTTTGCAGCCATGAATCTGAACCGATTTGAATGAATCCTTTTTTGAATGAAAGCTTGATAAATTCTTCAAAGATTGGTGCAATTTTTATTGAGATCCACTGCTTAGTTCTTGAGATATTTGCCTTCAAAGTCGAAACAGATTTTGGCAAAGAACAAGAGCGATTCCGTTGCACTTCATAATAAAGCAGATTCCTACTGCTGGGGCTAATGACACTTTACTGTTGAAGTGAACCGAGTTTGTGTGTCACCAGTAAAGCCTCCAATAGCCCTCAGCAGTAGCAGGAATCCGTTTTATTACAAAGTGCAGCGGAATAATAAAAAATCCCTCTTGTTCACTGCCAAAATCTCTGTTTTGACTTTGAGGACAAATATCTCAGGAAGTAAGCAGAGTACATTAATAAACGTTACATCAATCTTTCAAGAATTTATTTATCTTTCGTTTAAAAAAGGATTCATTGAAATCCGTTGAGATTTGCAGTTGCTACAGCGAAAAATCTGCTGGGTTGTTTTTTTTTGGCACACCCTGTATAAAATTGAGAAATTTCAATTAAATGTAGAAACAGCATCAAAAACGGAAACTTTTCTCTTTGCTGTATCTTCTTTAATTTTTGTCGGAATTGGTTGAAATTTTGAATATATGCGCAGATATTGTGTAGGTAAAAAGTTCTGGCATTAATCAATCCATATCGCCAGTACTTGGAAACTAAAGAAAATCTGCGTTTTTACTGCAGCAAAATGAAGAACGTGCAAACTTTGAGAACTAAGGATTAAGAACACAATCCAGATGATCTCCGTTTGAGTTAATACACTACTGCAACCGTTTCCCATAAGCATCATAAACATTTCTTAGCATGTTTGGGGTGAGAGACTGAATTACGCTTACAGGAGCTTCATTACAGCTAAGGGGCGCTAAAATCAATGTTGTCATTGTATAGTGATAGGGATTTTTTATGTCAAGAGCTGGGCTGGGTTCATGCGCCAACTTTTGACCTACAAACGAACCCGTTATTCTGCGCATATATTCAAAATTTCATCCAATTCCGACAAAAATTAAAGAAGATACAGCAAAAAGAAAGGTTTCCATTTTTGATGCTGTTTCTACATTTAATTGAAATTTCTCAATTTTATATATTGTTGAATTTCTCAGGACTGGGTCAATCCTGATGCACCAAATTTTAACACATAAAATTCCCACTTTTTTGGCACTTATGTTTAAAAATTTCAGACAATTTGGTCAAAAATTGCGAAAATGGCCGCAAAAAGAAATGTTGTCATTTTTTTGGGACACCCTGTAGCTTGAAGATTTGAAATCGTTGCAATCTGAAGGAAAATCGCCAGTTTCACCGATTTTCCCAAGTGGATCGGCCGATTCTTCGCATAGTACTTCGCTGAAGATCAGTTGTGCGCGAACCGTGAGTAGCGGCTGCATGACCGAAGTGCTGCACGATCTGCGAGGCAATGAATGGGACTTCTTGAAGCAGGACGCCAGTGCTTCAAGCCATTTGAATTTAGCGCACGCTTGGAGGTCATCGATCGCACTGCTCGTGCAGATTAGGGTTTGGCCGTGTCTGTTTCTTTGTGTTTGGGAGATTACTACTTGCACAGATTAGTGTTTCAAGTGCAGCTCAGTTTTAGCCAGTTTTTCGTTTAAACCGGGCTGCAGTCCAGGGGTTTGGTCGAATGTTCTTATATTTATGCTTAATTGATAGCAAATTTATCTATCTACCCGCATGCCTGTGGCAGTATATCCGTCAATGGGGTCAAATGCTACGATTGTTTTAGTAAGTGGATGTCAGAGCGGAACGGCCATTTTTTAATTTAATAATTTAATTTAATTTAATAATAATGGTACTCGTTTCCAACGAGCTGCAGTCGTGGGGTTTCTATCCCAATCTTTCAAACTGTGCTTATTCTGTATGGCATGCTAGGTAATTGTCCACCTATCTGCACTTGCTATATTGGAAACAAAGGTGAAAAAGTTAGGCATGTGCAAGAATAGCGTAGCTGGGAATCGAACCCAGCACCTTTGGATTTACGGTTCGATGCACTAACGACTATGTTAATGCTACGCGCCAATGCCAGACAAACACCTTAACTAGACACGACAAATGTACGTTCTGCATATGAATTCTATTGCAAGTTTTCTAAGGGAGGTTCTGGGGGTAATCGGCCGCTTATTCGATTAATTATGGCTACATGACAAGAGCACGACATAATCTGAGGAGGTAGCATGCAGTAATTAGTTTTTGGTGTACTATTATTGCGTAGAAAATAATCTGTAAGTCAAAAGCAGTTATGTGATACCACATTCGGTCATATTTGTTAAAAATTTACAATTTGGGTGGGTATTTTTTCAGGATTTGATCTTACCCGAAAACGCGTAATCTGAATATAACATGCAGTAATCAGTTGTTGATATGTAAAATAATAATCCTGTAATCAAGGGCAGTCGTTTGATGCCAGATTTGGTCATTTTCTCAAAAATTTATAATCGGAGTGATCTTCCCATTTGTGTGTTGTTGTTGTTTATGTTACACTACTAACACAAAGTGTGCAAAGAAAGTAATCAAGGAAGCAATCGTAAGGTCTGGTATTTTTATCAAAAGTTTAAAAAATCACTCTGATTTAGGGATGGGACCGGTATCACACGAATCAGATTTTACCTATTTTCATGTTTTTTTCGACGATTTTTTTAAATTGATCGATCCAAATTAGTCCACTCCACATTATCACGAGTTAAACTACACCTAATAAGCTAACGAGAGGTGTGTTGCAGGTGGTTTTTGCAATTTTCGTGTCTGAAAACAGAAAAAATTCCCAGAAATAATTTCAAAGAAAAAGGATCGGTGTAGCTGGGGGGGAATCAGGAACCGATCCCAAACAGAAATTAATCTGTTTAATGATCATAATTAATTATAAATTAACGAATTCTAGCGATAACTATCGATTATCGATTATTTTTTTGGCAAAATTTCAAAATCGTCCAAAATGGTCATGCCATATATTATCATTTGAAAGCTCTTCGCCTGACGAGTGAGCCCGCCATGATCACTACAACAGCATAGGGCACGCTCCGGAGGGCCTGTTTTCCAAATATAAAATTACCCCTAGAGGGACGCATCAGTATAGGCACGCTCCGGAGGGCCTGTTTTCCAAATATAAAATTACCCCTAGAGGGACGCATCAGTATAGGCACGCTCCGGAGGGCCTGTTTTCCAAATATAAAATTACCCCTAGAGGGACGCATCAGTATAGGCACGCTCCGGAGGGCCTGTTTTCCAAATATAAAATTACCCCTAGAGGGACGCATCAGTATAGGCACGCTCCGGAGGGCCTGTTTTCCAAATATAAAATTACCCCTAGAGGGACGCATCAGTATAGGCACGCTCCGGAGGGCCTGTTTTCCAAATATAAAATTACCCCTAGAGGGACGCATCAGTATAGGCACGCTCCGGAGGGCCTGTTTTCCAAATATAAAATTACCCCTAGAGGGACGCATCAGTATAGGCACGCTCCGGAGGGCCTGTTTTCCAAATATAAAATTACCCCTAGAGGGACGCATCAGTATAGGCACGCTCCGGAGGGCCTGTTTTCCAAATATAAAATTACCCCTAGAGGGACGCATCAGTATAGGCACGCTCCGGAGGGCCTGTTTTCCAAATATAAAATTACCCCTAGAGGGACGCATCAGTATAGGCACGCTCCGGAGGGCCTGTTTTCCAAATATAAAATTACCCCTAGAGGGACGCATCAGTATAGGCACGCTCCGGAGGGCCTGTTTTCCAAATATAAAATTACCCCTAGAGGGACGCATCAGTATAGGCACGCTCCGGAGGGCCTGTTTTCCAAATATAAAATTACCCCTAGAGGGACGCATCAGTATAGGCACGCTCCGGAGGGCCTGTTTTCCAAATATAAAATTACCCCTAGAGGGACGCATCAGTATAGGCACGCTTCAGTATAGGCACGCTCCGGAGGGCCTGTTTACCAATAAAAAAATTACCCCTAGAGGGACGCATCAGTATAGGCACGCTCCGGAGGGCCTGTTTTCCAAATATAAAATTACCCCTAGAGGGACGCATCAGTATAGGCACGCTCCGGAGGGCCTTATTTCCAAATATAAAATTACCCCTAGAGGGACGCATCAGTATAGGGCACGCTCCGGAGGGCCTGTTTTCCAAATATAAAATTACCCTAGAGGGACGCATCAGTATAGGCACGCTCCGGAGGGCCTCTTTTCCAATTATAAACTTACGCCTAGATGGTAGCATCAGTATATGCACGCTCCGGAGTGCCTGTTTTCCAATTATTAAATCTCCCCTATTGGGACGCATCATTATAGGCACGCTCCGGAGGGCCTGTTTTCCGAATATAAAAATACCCCTAGAGGGACGCATCAGTTTAGGCACGCTCCGGAGGGCCTG
>JASANB010001892.1:0-26852 GCA_030248155.1 Sabatieria punctata
AACCGACTTAGGCCATACCGCACCGCCTGGGGACCCCCATCCACACGAGTTTTCCGCCCCCCCCCTACGATTTTTCTGGCAAGTATTTGGTTCACAGATTGTGTATACAATTGCAGACACACAAAACGCAAACGCCAAGCGTTGTAGCGATTTTTGACGATTTTTAGCCGAAAAAAACGCTTTTTCGTGTCGACCGTTTTTAGTGCCCAACCCCATCGCAAAGTTTAGCCTATTCTGAGCTCATTTACACCTAATACACCCATATTTTTTATAATAATTCCTATACAAAATTCTTCATTATTCCAAAAAAAATTACTGAGGGGGCCCGGTAGCGGCCTGCTTAGGCGTAGGTCAGAACCTGAGGGGCGGGCCAACACGTCCCTCATCCTCCCCCCGTGCCCATGTCTGCCTCCTACAGCTGTGAACACGACCAGGTGGACGAGTTTCATTCTTTGGAATTTTGCCCAAAAAATCAAAATCGTCCAAACTGATCATGTTCATACATGTACCAGGGGGTCCGGGCGGTCTGTTCCCAACGGACTCAGCCAACACCCCACCGGATGCGCACCCGCATCCAAACGACTCTACGGTCCCCGACGATTTTTTCTGCCAACTATTTTGGTCACAGATTTTTTTACAATTTCAGACACGCAAAATGCCAAATCCACTTTTGAACAAAACTGTTTAACGCTATTTCAGTCCAAATTACCGATTTTTAAACATTTTTGCCCCAACAATCCTTGCTGTTTCGTTTTGACCGTTTTTAATGCCCAACCCCCTCCCAATTTTTGGCCTATTCTCAGCTCATTTACACCTAATCCAGCCATATTTTCATAATAATGTCTATACAAAATTAGTCATTGTTCCAAAACAACCACTGGGGGGGGGTTCCGGCCGCTTCAGGCGCAGGTCAGAACCTTAGGGGCGAGGGCCAACACCCTCTCAGCCTACCCCCGATGCCCATCTCTGCCGTTACATATACGAGCACGTCCAGGTGGACCATTTGGACTTTCGGAATTTTGCCAAAAATAATCGATACTCAATATTTCTACCCCCTCCCCACCGTTTTGCCCATATCTGCCTATTTCATGCATGAACATCACAAGTTTGCACGATTCTGAATTTTTGGAATTTTGCCAAAAAATCGATAATCAATATTTATCCATAAAATTTGTTAATTTATAATTAATTATTATCATTTATTAAACACATGAATTTCTGTTCGCCAATAGAGGTGCAACAGTAAATAAAAATACCGGATACCGGATACTGCTTCGAATGTCACCTCACCGTCTCACTACTGATCAACAGACAGCCACCAACTAGCCCCGCTGGCCGGTCATAAAACGCCGCAACTATCCTTAGCCCCAAGGCGAATCCGGCTCGGACACTAACGATCACTAAAAAAACACAAATTATTTAATTCCACCAACAGAAAATCACCTAATACAAACAATTCCAGCTTCATTTATCTGCATTAACTCACCACACTACTCAGTATAAAACACCGAACTCAATCCTAAGCTAATTCAAGTGGCTCCCCCTCCCAACACAAGCCGCTTAACCAAATAAACAAAAACACGAACAAAAAACAGAATTCGCATCAAGCTCGGCCTCGTGCGAAAAAAAAATCCAACGCAAAAACAAACCTGCACTCAAACTCCGAATCCCAGTATTCTAACGACACGACCGCAATCACACCGCTCCCGTACCGCCAAAACGCCCCATCGCCCCATCGTCCCTTTTAGTAATCGCTGATACTCAGCCTCATTGAAAATCCGGCAAATCTATAGTACTCGCGGCAAAACCTAAACCCCTGTGCGTAGCGCGGCGTCCCAGCACCGCAGCGGAAAAAACACAACAACACACAAAACACGCTCCCCACGCTCCTAACCCAAACTCGCTTCACTGTACGAGCTCATGCAGCCTAAAAAACTCGACGGGTTACCGCTGCCGCGGTACCCTGGATTCAAATGAACAGGGCTTCCGATAGATTCCCGCTGTATAGTTAGTTTACAGTAGAAGGAAAATTTTGAATATACAAGTATAAACGCTACTGCTACTCTATACTTGTGACAAGAAGACTGTAACGCAATCACTGTGACTCATTAGCAGACTTTTCAGGACTTCATTGAGTTCACTAAAGAGCGTCGTAACAGTTTATCTGGCTTTCTAGCAGAGGTGGGAGGTGTATTTGACTTCTGGATTGGGGCCAGTGTGATCGGCATTGTACATGCACTGGTCTACCTAATCAAACAACTGGTCTATGCATTCAGCAAGAAGACCAAGACTGGACATCAAGTTCGTTCCATCTTTGGCCGCATCCCAACCAGTGTATTGGTGGCACCTGCCGTAATAGCTGTGGCTCCTTTGGCTCACATTCAGAACTGCACAACTGAAGGCACAGAAATTATGCAAAATTGCAGTTTGAGTGAAAGAATGAGCAAACTGGAGTCAGAGAACAACAAAGTTGTGAGAAGGTTGGCCAGACAAGAGCACTTGATTTATAAGCTGACGCTGAAAGGTGCAGCAGAAGTTGCACTAGGTGTAAATGATACTGAAGAGGCCTACATAGTGTGATGTGAAAGGGTGACTTTTATCGCTAGTAACAGCCGTTTATTTCATGTGAAAAGGTGACTTTTATCGCTAGTAACAGCCGTTTATTTCATGTGAAAGGGTGACTTTTATCGCTAGTAACAGCCGTTTATTTCATGTGAAAGGGTGACTTTTATCGCTAGTAACAGCCGTTTATTTCATGTGAAAGGGTGACTTTTATCGCTAGTAACAGCCGTTTATTTCATGTGAAAGGGTGACTTTTATCGCTAGTAACAGCCGTTTATTTCATGTGAAAGGGTGACTTTTGTCGCTAGTACAGTCAGAGAGACTAAGCCATAGACGAATCGGTTCCTTTTATGGCTTACCTCTCCGACTATGGCTATGATGTTCCATCGATGGCTATTGAACGCCTACTTAGCCATACATGGCTACTTAGTCCTCTATGGCTACTTAGCCCTCTATGGCTACTTAGCCTTCTATGGCTACCACTCTTCCACAGCATAGCCAACTATGGCTGTAGCCATCTATGGCTAAACTCGAGGAGGCCCCGCCTTTTTAGCCATCTATGGCTACGTAGCCATAGTTGGCTATGTAGCCATAGTTGGCTATGCTGTGGAAGAGTGGTAGCCATAGAAGGCTAAGCAGCCATAGAGGGCTAAGTAGCCATAGAGGACTAAGTAGCCATGTATGGCTAAGTAGGCGTTCAATAGCCATCGATGGAACATCATAGCCATAGTCGGAGAGGTAAGCCATAAAAGGAACCGATTCGTCTATGGCTTAGTCTCTCTGACTGTAGTAATAGCCTTTTATTGATGGTCGTATAGGCCAATCAGAATCCACTCGGTTTCGGTTTTGTGCAAAATCATTTTGATTTTCTCAGATCCGTTTGTTTCTAGTAGCTACCGTACTTGACAGTTTTGGGGTTTTTCAACACGAAAATAAGAGATACTACGGTAGCAGTTGCCTATTTGCTGAGAAAACATTCGGCAATTGTGGGAGGCGCTCTTTAATCTGCGGCCATTCATGCATTTGAGAAGCTATCGCCAAGCGGTTTTTTGGTGCGTTATGTACGTAGCTGAGACAATGGGCTTTCCGAAACGCCGCTGCAATTTGCTCTAGCCAAAATTTTGGCGCCAAATTTAAACGTCGTTCGACACGAAAAAGGGTAAAAAAATTTGGTGATTTGAAAAATGGCCATAACTTTTACACCAGTAGAGCTAGACTTCTGCCGATACCCTCAGTAGAAAGATCTCGTCGCGTAGAGTTTTAAAAAATGTCATCAACACTTAAATTAGTGTATTGAAACCGAAATAATGTTGCGCCGAAAATGACATGCACGAGTGGCACTTGCAGCCGATTAAAGAGTGCCCGCAAAAAATGGCCCCGGGTCAAATTTCGAGATTTGGTCCAGATGCCCTGGTTCCAGACTTTTCAAGCTCTCAAAGCGTGTAAACTAGCTGCGTGGCAAACACAAAGTTTTCTTAAAAACATAAAATAAAGCAAAACAAAACAATTTACATTTTCAAAAATGATAGAATTCAATTTCAATTTCAAAACATTTAAAAAAAATATAATTCGTATATGAAACAACGCTGCTTTACCTGGAAACATGATCATTTTGGTCTGTTAGTGTAACACGCAAAGACAAAGCAGGTGCAGTCAGTCAGCTAGAAAGACATTCTTCAAGCTTTCGTAGCGCTCTGAATGCGCAGCTATGGCATGTGCTAAAGAGTGTGTTTTCTACTACGTATTTTCCTTTCTCTTGGTTTTCCTACTGCCTTTCTATATTTCCGTCTTGTACGTCCTTTACGCCAAGCGTCGAAAGCTGAGGTCCACCTTTTTCACTCTTTGTATTTCGCTTGGCGTGGCCGACATTACATACCTGTTGACCAAGGCATTATTTCGAGCCGTTCCCATGCTTCTTTGGGACAGGTTTCCTGGGCTGTATCACACTGTAAATTCTGTGGTAAGCCAAACGGAGTGTTTATTTACGAATGAAATGTTAGAGAATTGGGTTTTGCAGAGTTTTCAAACCCTCCAAAGTATGTTTGTGAGCTGGGGAATATATTTTGTGCAGGTTTTTGGCATTGTCGTCCTTGCAGTCAACCGGCTGACATGTCTGTATTGGATGGAAACAGCAGAGAATGTATGCGATATGAATATGCATTAATTGTTTTAAATATTGTTAGTTTAGAAATGGACTGGATGGCCAGTGCGCTTGGCGATTGTGTTTCAGTGGAGTTGGATGTTCCCATTCTCAATTCCGCAGATTCATCCAGCATTGCACAGCACCTTGAGCGACAATATAACTTTGATGCCCATGTTTATTGACTCACAGGTAAGGTTTACTGACCCGACCCGACCCGACCCGACCCGACCCGACCCGACCCGACCCGACCCGACCCGACCCGACCCGACACGACCCGACCCGACCCGACCCGACCCGACCCGACCCGACCCGACCCGACCCGACCCGACCCGACCCGACCCGACCCGACCCGACCCGACCCGACCCGACCCGACCCGACCCGACCCGACCCGACCCGACCCGACCCGACCCGACCCGACCCGACCCGACCCGACCCGACCCGACCCGACCCGACGACCGACCGATTGACCGACCGACCGACCGACCGACCCACCGACCGACCGACCGACCGACCGACCCACCGACCGACCGACCGACCGACCGACCGACCGACCGACCGACCGACCGACCGACCGACCGACCGACCGACCGACCGACCGACCGACCGACCGACCGACCGACCGACCGACCCCTTAGGAAAGGAATACAAAATGCCTGAAATATGTTACTTTTGCTGTAAACACTGTTTGATTTTCTACCAGTAATGAAATGAAACATCGTCTGTCTTGTCAAACAAACTTTCCAGGTGATGAAATTGTTTTGGGGTGCAGATGTGATTCTCGAAAGTTGCATAATCATGCCAGGATTGATCGTTATGCACCTGCTTATGGTTCGACAGGTAATGCACACTTTCCTTTGAATAACTCTGGCTTTATTAAAGACTGCTTTTGCAGGTAGTAACTCTGAAGTTTCATGGCAATCTGGCTGGCGGTACTGCACACAATGCGCAAATTCGTTTCATCATCATGGGTGGCATATTGTGCAGTATGTATATATTTTTGGCCCTGTCGTGGGCAATCATCTGGTTGACTGGAGACCATTTGAATGTGTATCACAGTATGTCAACGATGATCGTGGGAGCTGTGTTTACTGTGTCCAATCCGTTCCTTCTTCTGCTATTCAGTAACAAGTTCAGAAGTGTCTATGTGAACACGGTTCTGTGCAAGCCAGAAGCTAAAAGATCAATGGCAGCTAATTTGGATAAGGACAAGAAGTGGGCAGTGATCAAGTGCAAAGGTAAGTAGGGATTAGAATTATGTTTGACTGAGAAGATTGTGAAGATGATTCTATTATCATATTGGTACAAAAGTATGAATGCGCCTTTATACAAAAGCAACTTGCAGTTTGTGATAAAACGTAATTGACAAAAGTTTTGGACAACAAGCTTCACACAAAGTAGACTTCCTCAGTGTCCTCCGCACTCAACCCAGCTTCGCCTAATTTCTTCTGCATTAGTTCGTTAACTTGAAGTTGTAGTCTGGCCACTTTTCCAGCCAATTCACAGTTGTCTGACTCGACCTTGCTGATCCTTTCACTCGTTCGGAAACTGTCAGCCATTTCTGGCTTTCCTATTGAGCAGTTTTGGATGTCAGCCAAAGGAGCCACCGCTAGTACAGCAGGTGCCACCAAGACACTGGTGGGGATTCGACCAAAGATGGAGCGGATTTGGTTTCCAGTCTTGGTCTTTTTGTTGAACGCATAGACCACCTGTTTGACTAGGTAGACCAGAGCATGTACAATGCCAATCATGCTGGCCCCGATCCAGAAGTCAAAGATTCCTCCCACCTCTGCCAGGAAGCCGGTCACACTGTTCCGACGCTCCTTGGTGAACTCAATGTAGTCCTGAAATAAATATGTGACAGTCAGTAAGGGCACCAGTTTTCATCTCGATTATCTTACCTGGTGTTGCTTTCGAATACTGATCTCATAACCTGTGACGTAGTGTGGAGCCTCGACTTTGTTGATTAACGCCTGCATAAATATTTGTGAGCAAGGTGGTTTCCTAGTGCAATTCTTGTAACATAGGTTCGATAGATCTAGTAGTTTCCTCTTTGCATCAGACTCATTTGCAGCAGTTAAACATTGCATGAAGCTCATAGCATGCTGTTGAAAAGGGCATGGTTTTGATGGTGGATCAAAAGAAGGGAAGTATACATATTTCACCCTGGTCATCAGAAGTTGGCACCTGCAGGTTTTGAAAAATTGCTCTTTGAAACACTCATATGAGCATAGATCAAGGTGTGGTATGTCGGATCTACAGTTGTGCTGCAACTCTTCAGAATATTTCAGCACCCGATTGACATGCAAGTTGAGTATCGAGATAAAATTTGGCTTTGCGAATAGAGTCAGATAGTCGCTCAATGTTTGAATATAAAATATTGAGTCATCCTGTTTTAGTCCATATTTTCTCAGGTCAGCCAGCCAGTCTGCATAGACGGTAACCTCGCTCAGCAGTGGATCAGTGTCAAATAGGTATCCAAGCGTGACTCCAACCGTGTTTTTTGCTGTGTTGTGAAATGCAGAATGAACGACGACATAAGCTTTTGGAGAGTTAGAACCCTGTAAATTCAATTAGCCCAAACACAGTCTGGCACTTAACATGCATTTCGCGAGAAACTCAACTTAGCTATAAGGGAAGGTGTTCAAGCAACAATTTTTCACGGATCCGGCTGGTATCAAAATATGTTAAAACAGATGTCAAATGAACACAAACGGTGCATGTTCGAACATCCGAGACCCCCTAGAACCTGAGCTGTACCCCCTCAAAGTTGTTGTTGTTGTTGTTCAACTTTATTCTGTACCAGACAGAAGAGAACACACATACTCAAAAGAGCCCTTCAACGCGCTGCCCTTGACTCGGGCAAACACAGGGAAAACGACTCTTTACAGACGGCTAACGCGATCTGCTAACGCGCGTTAGGAAATCACATAACAAGATCGCGTTTAACGCATCAGCGATGTGCTAACGCGCCCCGGCGCCTCTCACTGCTGAAAAGTTAAACGCGATCTGCTAACGCGCGTTAGCAGATCGTCGGAAACAATCGCATTAGCACATCGCGTTAGCCGTATGGAAAGAGTCGTTTTCCCTGTGCATCCGCTTTTTGCAGTGATTAAGCAGAAGCGCGCGCGTTTAACGTATTAGCGATGTGCTAACGCGATCTTAGAACGCGGACCGCGTTACGATAGTTAAACGCGATGACAAGATGCAGCTAACGCGGTTACAAGACGCAGCTAACGCGATCTGCCAACGCGCGTTAGCAAATCGCGTTAGCCGTATGGAAAGAGTCGTTTTCCCTGTGAAAGCCCAAAGTTGGGTTGGTAGTCCCTTTTCGGGCCATTTTTCGACATTCACTCAAACGATAACCATTCACTTGTTTCCTAACTTACAGTTTCCACTTACACATCGTTTTGTAGCTGTTTCAACGGGCTTTCATTTTCTGGTTCTCGCGTTTCCATACCATGCCCGTTATCGAGATATTCTCCAAAAACTACGAAATTTTCGGTAATTACAACATCATTTTTCCGAGAGAATCGTTATAATTTGTTTTTAGTTTCGGGGTCCGGCTAAGTCTGGCAGAACAGATGCCGCACTGATGGCCAAACAAAATTAAGATGTTTCGGATGCAACTTTCGGGGATCAGCCCCACTGTTTGGCGATTTGAAGAGTGTTGTCAAAATTTTTTATGCTCAAAATTATTAACAGTACAGTTGGTTTTATGTAGTTTTGCTCGCTGATTACGTATATAAACTCGGTTTGTCTAGATTCGGGCTGGCTCATGAGTTATTCGCGTCCAAAATGAGCTTCATTACATTTGCCAACTGCTGTTACGAAACGACTAACATGCTCAGCGAGCCAAGCTGTTAGATGCAGTTTTGACTGCTGAGTCCAAAAATGACATCAGAATCGGTCTACGTCCTACCATTCCTGAGTTATGCTCATTCAAATTTTCGCAGGATCTACTGTACACATGGTCATCAGTCTTGTTGCAATCGCTATCAGGGTGCGGCACTTTTACTGCTGCTATATGGCCAGAGCGCGACGGACTAGATGTAGTTTTGATGACTGAGTCCCAGAATTACATCAGAGTTAATCTACGACCTACCTCTTCTGAGTTATGCCTGTTAAAAATCTGTGTGTGGGCCTGTGTATGAATTGCCGTCTTTCTTGTTATGAGAGCTAGTAATCTGTCTAACTGTGCGATTCTGCCTATTACATGACTTTTGGTTACCTATTGAACCTTGACTGTCGCACTTAAAAAGCGAGATTGGCACTTCTGACATTTTTTAACACTGGAACAATATTGTGGAAAATTTCCGGAAAATTAACAGAAAATTTCCAGCTGACATTTTTTTAGGAAAATGAACATCTAAGGATAAGGCGATTATAAAAGTCATTGTCTTGATAGGAAATTAAAGCCATTCACTGCACAGCGAATGCCCTTGTACTGCATTATGTGAGCACCACATGCTACTCCTGGAAGAACGTCTCTTTCGTCTGCTTCTTACTCAGACTGAACAACCACTTCTCCTCATCCTCGCTTTCTGGCACTTTGAACTCTTGGATTGTGTGGAATCTGGTTTCCACAACAACTTCTGAAACAGAGATTTTGGCTAAAGAGCATCTTAACTTATTTCTGAAGCTCAACAAACAATGCTTAGTTGTCACCTTCAATTAGTACACTGGTTAGCATGATGAAACTTATATGTATTCTGATATGCTGTACTGATAACAGACATTGACAGTGTTTGGTTGTACTCATTAGCTAAATAATTACCCATTTCTTTGTATAAACCATGAATTCTGTCTGCTAAAAGTGGTAGTGTATTATTTATCCTAGCAAACCTGGAGATCGAAGTCCAAAACAAGGAAACGTTGTGCACAATTTCTATCGCTCACCAAGAGTGCAAAGTGCAAGAAAGCGAGGATGAGGAGAAGTGGTTGTTCGGTCTGAGTAAGAAGCAGGCGAAAGAGATGTTCTTTCGGGTGTATCATGTGGTGCTCACATAATGCAGTACAAGGGCATTCGCTGTGCAGTGAATGACTTCAATTTCTGACCAAGACAATGACTTTTATAAATCACCTTATCCTTAAATATTCCTTTTCCTAAAAATGTCAGCTGGAAATTTTTTGTTAATTTGCCAGAGATTTTCCAAAATATTGTTGCAGTGTAAAAAATGTCGGAAGTGCCAATCTCGCTTTTTCTTAAGTGCGACAGTATAAGTTCAATAGGTAGCGAAAAGTCACCTAATAGGCAGAATCGCACAGGCAAAACACTAACACCGTTTTAGGCAACTAACAACATTGCGACATAAATGACCAGTCCTAATAAAGCCAATATATGTAATCAAATGTGGATTGAACTAATTACTCCAATTAAATCTATTTGATTAGTGGTATAGATCCAGAACAATCTAGACAGATTGCTAGCCCTCATCACAAGAAAGACGGCAATTCAGACATACAGTAGGTCCACACCTAGAATTTGAACAGGCTAAACTCAGGAGAGGTAGGTCATAGATCAACTCTGATGTAATTTTCGGACTCAGCGGTCAAAAGTACATCTAGTCCGTCGCACTCCGATCGTATAGCAGCAGTAAAGGCACGCTGATAGCGGGTGCAACAAGGCAGATGACCATGTGTACAGTACAAAGATCCTGTGAAGCTTTGAATTGGCATAACTCAGGAACGGTAGGACAGAGACCGATTCTGATGTAATTTTTAGACTCAGAAGTCAAAACTGCATCTAATAGATTGCTCGCTGAGCATGTTAGTCGTTTTCAATATAACGTAACAGCAGTTGGCAAATGTAATGAAGCTCACTTTGGACGCGAATAACTCGTGAACCAGCCCGAATCTAGACAAACCGAGTTTATATACGTAATCAGCGAGCAAAACTACATAAAACCAACTGTACTGTTAATAATTTTGAGCATAAAAAATTTTGACAACACTCTTCAAATCGCCAAACAGTGGGGCTGATCCCCGAAAGTTGCATCCGAAACATCTTAATTTTGTTTGGCCATCAGTGCGGCATCTGTTCTGCCAGACTTAGCCGGACCCCGAAACTAAAAACAAATTATAACGATTCTCTCGGAAATATGATGTTGTAATTACCGAAAATTTCGAAGTTTTTGGAGAATATCTCGCTAATCGGGTATGATCTGGGAACGCGGGTATCTGAAAATGAAAGCCCATTGAAACAGTTACAAAACAGTGTGTTAGTATAAACTGCAAGTTAGGAAACAAGTGAATGGTTATCGTTTGAGTGAATGTCGAAAAATGGCCTGAAAAGGGACTACCGACCCAACTTTGGGCTTTGCCCGAGTCAAGGGCAGCGCGTTGAAGGACTCTTTTGAGTATGCGTGTCCTCTTCTGTCTGGTACAGAATAAAGTTGAACAACAACAACAACAACAACAACAACAACAACAACAACAACAACAACAACAACAACAACAACAACAACAACAACAACAACAACAACAACAACAACAACAACAACAACAACAACAACAACAACAACAACAACAACAACAACAACAACAACAACAACAACAACAACAACAACAACAACAACAACAACAACAACAACAACAACAACAACAACAACAACAACAACAACAACAACAACAACAACAACAACAACAACAACAACAACAACAACAACAACAACAACAACAACAACAACAACAACAACAACAACAACAACAACAACAACAACAACAACAACAACAACAACAACAACAACAACAACAACAACAACAACAACAACAACAACAACAACAACAACAACAACAACAACTTTGACGGGGTACAGCTCAGGTTCTAGGGCGTCTCGGATGTTCGAACATCTAATGTGTTTATTTTAACGTGTTTTGATACCAGCCGGATCCGCGAAAAATAGTTGGAACACCTTTCCTTAAAGCTAAGTTGACTTTCTCGCAAAATGCATGTTAACGTGCATTTCGCGAGAAAGTCAGCTTAATAGGGTTGGCACGTAGGGTAATCTCACGCATCTGGCTAAAATTTCGTCAGCATAAAGTAAAGCACGGGGCACCAAACGAACGTCGGAAGCTGACATCGCCATTACGTGAACGCGCCAGGCACTCTCTTAGTGCCTAGCGCCCAACAGCATGGAGTGGAGTGGACAGGCAGTGAAAGAAGGGAACGATGTCCAAGTGTAACAATAAAATTAAATCAGCAAAGGTCGTTACTATTAATATTTTACTAGTTTTGGGTGAGCATCCAGCCAAAATCTTGACCAATTTTGCCATAAAAGATGTTTGCGTGCACTTTCCTCACTCATATTTCACAGATTTTTGTCTCTAAAGTTCTGGAGAACTTCGTATCATTTTGAATTCTTGCAACTATTTGGACCAAGGTCAATTATTCAAAAATTTTGTGGTTTCATTGATGCAAAATTCCACATCATGCATGACTCGTAAAATCATAGTATAATAGTTGTAAAATTAGCAAAACTACTAGTAAAACAAAAATTAGTAAAATCTTGGTAGTAAAACAAAAACAAATTACTTGGTAGTAAAACAAAAACAAAAATATATACAAGTAGTAAATTTAGTAAGTAGTGAAATATAAATCCACTATATAACGGGAATCTATCGGAAGCCCTGTAATTATCGGAAGTTTTCCCACGTTTTCCTGAAAATCAAGAGACTACCATAAGACGGGACCATAAATTTCAAAAGTTGCCGAAATTATCGTACTTGGACAGAACCGCCCGCACTTAGTTCATGCTCTAGCTTACCTTTAGACCTACATGTATAGTTAGGCTTAAGTTAAACAGATCAGCCGCAGCCGCTTTACCAAGGGGAAGTCTTCATGTATGATTCACCGGACAGCATCATCGTCATTACTGATATTTTACTAGTGGTTTTTTATTTTACTATTTCTAAATTTACTACAAATTCAGTCCTTCAATTTAATTCAAATTTTTTTACTACCAAGCAGCTCCGATTTTACTAATTTTCGTTTTACTAATAATTTTACTAATTTTACTATTATTTTACTACGATTTTACTAATAATTGGGGGCAATTTTGCATCAATGATGTCAAGATCTCATGAATAATTAATGTTGGTACGAAATAGTTGCTAAATTTGATCATGATACGAGGTTGCCAAGAACTTTAGAGACAAAAATGAGTTTGTTTGTTTGTTTGTTTGTTTGTTTATGAGTTCCACTGTCCTTTCGGACAGCTCAGGACACCCCTCGCTCTTTTCAGAGCCCTTCAATGGGGTAGCCTTGTCTACAAACAACCCTCCCCTTTGCTGCTATTAGGTGCAACGGCAGCGCCGGTTCGGTTCCCATTTACCTACTGGCCATCACCGGCTTTCGGCGGTCTGGGTTGGGCTTTACGTCAACTACTTCCAGTCGACTATGAGTGAAATTCGGCTGACAAAAGTGCGCCCACACATCTTTTATTGCAAAATTGATCAAGAATTTGGCTGGAATTCATCAAAAACTAGTAAAATAGTAGTGAAATTTTCATTTTACTACTGACAGCCTTTGATAATTTAATTTAATTTTTAGTTTACTATTGGCTCTTAATTTTAAAATACCACTAGTATTACTAATTTTTGTTTTACTATACTATAGTAAAATAACAGTAGTCGTCATGTAGTTGAATAGCCAAGCTACTGTATCTATACTCAATAAATTTGCGTCGAAAACCAAATTTGATTTTAGAAACAAACAGGGCTTCCGGTGGGTTCCCACGGCATAGTAAAATAACAGTATTTCTCTGAAACAGCATAAAAATCAGTTTTTCTAGGCAACTCAGAAATCGATGGTATATTCAAAACCTAACCGTAGTATGATAGCTTTCAAAGATGCCCATCTAAAAGAAACTTGAAAAAATAGAAACCCTGAGCTTCTATTCGAGAATATACGGTAGTTTAGTGTAGCGTTCCGACGATATCAAAACTTGTCGATATTTGATATCGATATCGATATCGATATTTTCAACTCAATATCGATCGATGTCGATATCGATATCGATATTTATAGTTATGCCAGAAAATGTGAAAATTTGAAATAGCAAGCTGCTCTCGCTGCTTATCAATCAAGCACTGATGCAATCAGCGATCTGATATCAATTAGTAGAAAATCGCAGAAAAGGTAGTGGCCCTTCTGAACCCCTTCAATGAAAAGGTTGACCCCTCAGGCCGATGCCCCACCCTCACAGGCATAATGAGCTCAAACAGAATAGCGTATTTTAACTAATTTTAATGACAAATATGCCAAAAAAACTTGATTTTAGTAAAAAGTCGGACTTTTTGCTTACCATCCTTTCAACCACCCATCAGCCGGCGGTACCCCTCAGGATTTGAAAATGCTCAGTCGAAATACTACTAGCAGTTCATGTCTGCTTCTGCCCTCCTGCTTCAAGTGTGCGGAGTGAGCAGATCTTCAGTGTTGCTGCAGACATTTAAAGAACCATACAGTACATGGGCCGGAAAAATGGGTTGGGTCAAAATACTAAAATTTGGGGGTGAGTCTGTCGGTTTGTGGGGGTGTTGCGGCGATTTTGGTGGGTGGGTCAGGAACACAAGTCGGCTTCAGGTGGGTGGTGGGGTCGTTCTGGCGGGATCGAGCCCAAGTTGGAGGGTGGGCAACCCCCCCCCCGGACCCGCCGCGGCCCATGTATGCTAGAGCCGACGCGTTGCTGTTAGAAAGCTGAGAATGGCGAGAAATTGATGTTTCTGAGAGCTATCAATGCCACTGTTAGGTTTTGACTATAGAATCGATTTCTGAGTTGTTCAGGAAAAACTGTTTTTTACTGTTCCAGAGAAATAAACTTGGTGTCAGTTTTGTTTTGTTTCCTGATTTTCCACACAATAAATATCGAAAATATCGATGCGAAATATCGCGATATCGATATCGATATCGATATTGGAAAATGGGTCGATATGTCGACTTTTCGATATCGATATCGATATATCGTCGGAACCCTAGTTTAGTGTAGTACATACATACAAGCATCACTCTAACTGTGTTCTGTCAAACCTTAGTTCTGCGATAATCGAATGATAGATTGCACATAGCGTACAGCTCCAGTGTAAGTTTGTGAACAAGTGTCGCCACGGTAACATTGGGCAGCCCATCAAATTGTTCTGCCATGGCTAGCAACATTTCTAATTTAGACGCGTTGCTCTGTTGAAGCATTGCTGGAGAGCCTGCGTTTACCTATAAGCACAATGTAATCTCAGGGTCTGTCACTGGGCCACTGGAAAAGCACCAGGAAACTGAGGGAAACTAAAACCAAACTAGAAGTTTTAGTCAACCAACATCGCTGTCTTGCACCCACCGACAGCAAAATGGAAGGGTTGTTGTTAAGGAGGCTGCCAGACCTTGTGTCTCTTCCAGCTGTATAGCAGTTGGCTACTCCTAGTCCGAAAGGACCAAAACTTACACCAACAACAAGAAGCTTCCATCTTACCCAAGACAAAAGTACATAAATTGTACTCCGTGACCAAGACTGTTCAAAGAAATTCTCCGATTTTGCTTGGTGCCAAAATGCATCTTCCACAAATTTGTCTGCGATTTCCATTTCCATTGCACTCCAGTTCCGATAGAAAATCTGCTCTACACTTTCGTTGACAACTGTTGAATAATTGAGAATGAAATCAATGTAAAATATATGTTTCGGCAGAATTAGTTCCAGATTAAAATCAAACTTTGAGTCATCGTAATGAGAGTAATTCTTTGCGATGATTTCAGCCCTGATCGTTGTGGGCCGTGAGATATTCTCAGATATAATGTTTGCAGTGTCATTAACCGTCAAGATAGCAAACGCAATAAAGACGCAATACCAGACAATAACCTCCCACTTGGATTTGGCTGTATCAATCAAGGCAAAACCGGCAATCGGCGTGCTGGAGTAGAATTTGTTCTTTTTCAGCCAGTGAAACACTGGATTCAGTCGTTTCAGATTCTCTTTGCCAGCCTTTCCGATATCCATTCTTTTCTGAAGTAATCTTAACACCGCCTACACACCGTAAAACAGTCAGTACGTAGTTTCAGTAATACTAATGCCGCGTACCCATGAACTGGAATGCTTACTTTTTAGTAGAAAGTTGAGATACGAATGTCTGCTTTTTAATTGCCAACTGCAGGGTTCGTTTTTTGGGTTTTGAGCGATCGATCCTTCGCTTTTTGCATTCGAGAAAGTTTTGTATTGGAACCTGTTTTCTAGTCACTTAAGATCTAGTTATAAACAAGCAGCATATCAAAGAAGGTGTTCAATTACATTTTGGGGCTATTTTAACTTATGAAATTTCAAGCCGGCCCAAAGGTGACAAAGCTGATCTAAACACACTGTTTGCCATATGATTCTACTAGTGAAGGCAATATTCTGTTCTACTCACTCATTATAAATATACACTAAAACACACGCATGCACAGTATAAACACAAAACTGATTAAACAAATAAAAAACGTTCATCGATCTGAGGATCGAAAGCAAACAGGACTGACTTACAACACCGTTACATTGAAACACTTACCATACTCTACTTTCAGATGGCAGGAAGAGGCCTGACACAATACAGTATACAAGTCACAACATGCATACACTATTTATTCTGCAATGATGGGAATGGCTTCACTGGGCTTGTGACACTGTACAGCTTTGCTGACTGAGACAGGACCTGCGGCAGGAGTCAATGCTTCCGTTTCACAATTCGCTAGACCTTGGTAGGGAGGGATGTGCTCCGGCCAACATCTTTGGCCCAGCCTGCTTAATTTTTCGAAATGCAGTCGCCAAATGCCAGTCAGCTCAGCAGTAGAGAGTAACCAGCGCTTGCTGTAGGTTTCGAGTCAAATCATAGTCTGAACCGAATGAGTAAGTAACACAGTTTTCTGCAGATTTTGAGTCAAATCATGGTCTGAACTAGCGAGTAAACATCGTTTTCTGCAGATTTTGAGTCAAATCATGGTCTGAACAAGAGAGTAGCATTATGAGTCAGTCAAGTCAAATCAAGAATTTCGATCAGGCAAAAATGCACAGAGCCAGTTATCCCAGCAAGATCGGTTCCTTGAGACGAGGCCGACAAACTCCAAACGCAGCTACACGTCTAACAGATGCTGTAGACGCGGCAGACAGGCACGGAGCTAGGAGCTACCCAGCAGATTCATGTGCCACTGCACTAGCTGGCCCAGGTGTGTCAAAAAAAGCATAGAGCTGGGAAAACATGTCAAGAAGCGTGTCAATGCTGACGAAAATGCAGTTTGATGTCGAACAGACGCTGTTGACGCGACAGGAAAGCACGGGAGCTAGGAAGGGACCCAGCAGAGTCATGTGCCTCCGTCAAAACTGCAGCTCTCCTTGCTAGAGGCGTTCTGTCAAGCAACGGCTCAACGATGCAGCAAGAGCAAGGAGCTAGGCTAACCTAGCAGGAGCGTGTGCTTTGCCGCAATGGCAGAGCTGCGCTTAGAACAACATATCTCAGTCGATTCACGTAAAATTGCAAAATCATTGAAAATTTTGAATCACAAAAACGAGCGGGCCAACATATAGCCGGCCCGTTGTGACAGGTCAGACAATAACGCAAGCAAAGAATTCAGTGGAGAATCATTAAAAAATCTACAATAATTATGTAAACCCTTGTATTGAATTTGGTGATGGTGGCAGTGAGAATAGCATGAAATAATTTCTTGTCAATTTTGACTTTGATTTTGACAGTTTTTTATATAGTATGTGATATGTTACTTTGGACCAGATTCAATAATAAAGCGTCTTTTTGCTGGGTTGATTCAGTAAGGATACTGTTATTATGGAATTTACGAAGCGATTTATGATTCCACTAAACTGACATAAGTTTTTCTCACACAAATAATTCACACAAGGTAGACTTCTTCAGAGTCTTTAACATGCAGCGCAACGTCACCAAATTTCTGCATTAGTTTATTAATTTGTAATTGTTGTCTAACCATATTTCCAGCCAACTCTTGATTGTCTGACTCGAGCTTACTCACTCTTGCACTCATTCGGGAACTGTCAGCCGTTTCTGGCTTTCCAATAGAGCAGTTTTGGATATCAGCCAAAGGAGCCACCGCTAGTACAGCAGGTGCCACCAAGACACTGGTGGGGATTCGACCAAAGATGGAGCGGATTTGGTTTCCTGTCTTGGTTTTCTTGTTGAACGCATAGACCACCTGTTTGGTTAGGTAGACCAGAGCGTGCACAATGCCAATCATGCTGGCCCCTATCCAGAAGTCAAAGATACCGCCAACCTCTGCCAGGAAGCCCGTCAAACTGTTCCGACGCTCCTTGGTGAACTCAATGTAGTCCTGAAATAAATAAATAAGTGACAGTCAGTAAGGGCAGCAGTTTTCTTCTCAATTATCTTGCCTGTAAGTGTTTTCTAATATGGATCCGATAGCCTGTCACAAGATCTGGAATCTCGATTTTGTTGACTAACCCCTGCATAAATATTTGTGAGCATGGAGGGGTGGCAGTGCATTTAGCATCACACAGGTTCATCAGGTCTCTTAGTTTCTCCATTGCATCAGACTCATTCGCAGCTGTTAAGCATCGCTTGAAGCTGGTAGCATGCTCTTGAAAGGAGCATGGTTTTGCTCTGTACTTTGGATCAAAAGTAGGAAAGTGTAAAAGGGGCCATACTCTGCTCATCATCAGTCCACAGCCACAGATGTTGAAAAATTGCTCCTTGAAACAATCAAATGCACATAGTTCAACGTTTGATGTGTCAGGTCTACAGTTTTCTTGCAGTTCTTCTGAATACTTCAATACCCGATTGACATACAAGTTGAGTAGCGACAAGAAACCTGGCCTTGCGTAGAGACCCAGATGGTCGCTCACTGTTTCAAGACTGATTAATGATTTGTCCTGTTTTATTCCATATTTTTGCAGATCAACCAGACAGTCTGCATTGATGAACACCGTTTGCAGCAGTGGATCACTTTTAAACAGGTATCCAAACGTTACTCCAATCTTGTTTTTCTCTGTGAGGTGATATGCAGAAAGAACGATGGCAAAAAAATCTATGAAATTTTGACCCTGCAAATTCAGTATGTATAGAGTGGTCCATATGCACAACAGAAACAGGAATTTATTGAAATCTGTGACATCACTCATAGCGATTTGGCAAGCGAACTTGAATCCTCTCAAAAATTGCATCTTACCAGGATCACATCACCGATTTGTCTCGTTTTTATATATGTCAGAGTATATGACGAAAAAATAAGAACCCCAAAGTATGAGCTCCAGTGGACCCCCAGAGCGACAGGATCCCCCTCCAAAGTAGGGGTGGAAAAAAAAGAAAAAGTACCCTAACTTCAAAGCATGATTTTAAGCTCATTCTTGCTTGTAGGACGAAAGTGGGCACGCAAACAGATAGGGAAAGACAAGATTTCGAAAATCGTATCTAAAGCGCGGTTGGATGCTCCGAACCGGAGTTATTGGCTAAAAACGCGGTTGAACACCAATTTTGTTCCATACCGACAGATACGTTTGACCAAATTTTCATACAATAGGATCCTAGGTGAGGTCCAGTTTTTATATATAATATAGCCTAGTAAATTCTCTACATGCATGCAAAATATAGCGGAAATCTACTCATACTGTTAGGTCGAAATTCGCCGTCAAAATCAAAATCAAAAATTTTTTTTGTGCCGAATTGGAACAAAAATTGTTGCACAAGCCAAACCTTAGGCGTAGATTGCAAATATCGCACTAGTTTTTTGAAACGTTTGTTTGGAAACCTCAGTTACCCCGAAAGTTATTAATGTGAATGAGTATTATAATATGGTACTAATGAATAGAATACAACATACGTTGTACGTAAAACGTAAACGTTTTTGTTTCTAAAGCTGTTGTGGCTCAGCTAACTGTCTTTTCCAGTGATGAATGATGCGCATCAGTTATTTGCAACGTATAGCACTGAAACAGCACAATAATGTTGTGGGACTAAAAGTACGATCAACTAGAAGACAGCAACAGTAAAAAATTATCATATTGCGCGTTGGCCACAACTGAGTCCGTGCTTGGCTGTCCCAAACTGGCTATAGATAAGGCCAACTGCGTTTTGGTTGGGTTGTTCCGTGGTTGTTGCAATTGTACTGCAACACATCGGCTAACGGAGTCGGCGTTGGTCTATAGAAGTTTCCTACCTCTAAAAACGAAAACGGTGCTAAGTTCATTGATTTATGGAAACCGTATACCGTGTTTATACCAAAGTCCGCCGCGCGGCTTATTAGAAGCCAGCTTGCTCTATAAAATACTATCAGCCATAGTTAATATATTACCGTAGACAAACCCATAAAGGCATGAATCAAGTGTAAAACTATAAGAGGACTTTTAAAGTTTCTGCACAAGTTTTGGTAAAATAATACCCCAGCCCAACATTACAGTTTTTTGGCACTTTTTGATACCGGTGCCCAAACTTAAGCTGAAATGAATAAGCCGCGCCCTCTAATAAGCCACGTGTCCAGACCACTCCGAAATAAATAGGTCGTGCGCAGCTTATTGAAATAAACGCGGTATGTATTACTGAGCATTTTATACATATAACAAGCTGGCTTCTAATAAGTCACGCGGCGGGCTTTGGAATAAACACGGTATACGGTTTTCATAAATCAATGAACTACCACCGTTTTCGTTCTTAGAGCTAAGAAACTTCTGTAGACCAACGCCGACTTCGTTAGCCAATGTGTTGCAGTAGAATTGCAACAACCACCGAACAACCCAACACGCAGTGGCCTCGTCTATAGAAAGTTTGGGACAGCCAAGCTGAGGCGGCCTATTCAGTTTTGGCCAACGCGCAATATGATATTTTTTTAATGTCGCTGTCTTCTAGTCTATCGTACTTTTAGTCCCACAAATTATTGTGCTGTCTCAATGTTATACGTTGCAAATAACTAATGCGCATCATTCATCACTGGAAATGTGGGCCAGGTGAAACTCGGTGATGTGACCCTGACCCGATTTGGGGAGGCTCCCTTATCAAACCCTAAATGCTCTCAGAAATTGCGTCTTAAGTTAATATGGTAGGTTTTCGCTAATGGGGGGTAGTCTCCCACAACTGTCGATTGTTTTCTCAGAAACTTTGTCAATTGCAACCATAGTATCTCATGTTTTCATGATGAAAAACCCCACGACTATGTCAAGTACGGTAGCTAGAAACAAACGGATCTCAGAAAATCGAAAAATTTTGCACAAAACAGAAACGGAGTGGATTCTGAATGTGCAGATAGATAAATTCCTAAAATCGCATAGTACATGCATGTATTTGTTTTTGGCAAACCTTGACTACTGTATTAAAGAAGAGGCTTGTATCGCACATGAAGTACAGCTCCTTTGAAAGTTTGGTAACAAGTCTGTCCACGGTAACATTGGGTAGTGGTTCAAAATGTTGGGCCATGGCTAGCAACAGTTCGGAAGAGTTGCGCTGTTGAAGCATCGGTGCAGGGCTGGAGTTCACCTATAAGAACAAAGTACAATCTTAAAATTAGACAAAAACGTCAATTCCAATATTTGGCCATGCACTAATGATATGGTAGAGAGATAGGACAGCGATTACTAATGATGTGAATCAGTTTTGAGTGTGAAGTGAACCAGCGGTTTGCACAAGGGACTTTTCCAAAATATGATGGGCGCCATTTCATCACGCGCCTACAACTCTTGAACGAAAAGCTGTACAGATATGGGCCTCCAACCATTCGATGTGCCTTACTGCGAGCTTTCCGACGCCGTGCGGCACGACTTTCTGCGATAACTTCTTGGCGCGAAATTCAAATTTTTCTGCCTTTCAAAAATATCACCTGTCTACACCTGACAAAAGAGTGCACCGTTCTGGCGCCCTTTAAGCTATTGCTCTGAGGGCTCATGCGCCAGAATAGCGGCCGTTCAAAGTTTAGCCCGAAAGTGGGTCAATTTTCGGCAGATTTTTTGACAGGTTTTGAGGCCTCAAATAGTCTTTCGGAGTAAATTTATTTTGAAATTAAATAACTATTAAATTGCTTGCTCAGCCTTCAGATGAAAATAACTTGCTATTAATTTGCTTGGTACCCAAATTCTGAAATTTAATTTGATACAAATTTGTTATTTGACATGAATTAAATATATATTTGCTAAAATCAATACTCAATTCCTGAGGAAACAGCTCAAAACCTGGGTCATGTGAGTCCAAAATGAGTTGACCTTTTTTCAGATGGCGACAAATGGTCTACAATAGCATTTAGTGAGTTGATATCTTTGCTATAAGCATGAACAAGGTCATCTTTGGACTGAACTTGTTGTTTTGTATCCAGACTTTGGCTAGTGAAGCTGCCGAACCAAGCAAATTTATATCAAATTTATATCAAATTTCTAGGCCAATTTTACGAAATTTAATATAATTTTAATTTGTTTGACAGTCATCGCGAGAAATTTGATTTGTTATTAAATTGCTATTTACTTGGTGATTTTGGCCAAAACAATTCAATTTTGTTATTTAATTTAAATTTGATCGGAAACACTAGCCTCAAAGACGTCTGAGCACAATTTTTGGGAGGGGGTTGGGCACTAAAAACCCTCAAAATTCGAAAAAAGCGCAATTTTCGGGTTAAAAATGGCCTAAAATCGCTCATTTGCGCTGAAATACAGCTAAAAGGTGCTGTTTGACAGGCGGTTTCGGCAATTTTTGTGTCTGAAATCGCAAAAATTTGCTCAAAAAATTACTTGCCCAGAAAAATCGGAGGAGTTGGTCGGAAAAATCGTCTCCGGTTGCCCACCCGGGAGGGGGTCCCGCCTAAGTTGGGTGGGGGCTAGTGTTTCCGAGTAAATTTATTTTGAAATTAAATAACTATTAAATTGCTTGCTCAGCCTTCAGATGAAAATAACTTGCTATTAATTTGCTTGGTACCCAAATTCTGAAATTTAATTTGATACAAATTTGTTATTTGATATGAATTAAATATAAATTTGCTAAAATCAATACTCAATTCCTGAGGAAACAGCTCAAAACCTGAGTCGTGTCAGTCGAAAATGAGTTGACCTTTTTTCAGATGGCGACAAATGGTCTACAGATTAGCATTTAATGAGTTGATATCCTTGCTATAAGCATGAGCAAGGTCATCTTTGGACTGAACTTTTTGTTTTGTAACCAGACTTTGGTTAGTGAAGCTGCCGAACAAAGCAATTTTATATCAAATTCATATCAAATTTCTAGGCCAATTTTAGGAAATTTAATATAGTTTTAATTTGTTTGACAGTCATCGCGAGAAATTTAATTTGTTATTAAATTGCTATTTATTTGGTGATTTTGGCCAAAACAATTTAATTTTGTTATTTAATTTTTATTTGATCGGAAACACTAGTGGGGGCAGACCCCAAACCCCCCTGTTACATGTATGCAAGCAAGTAATAGTCACTAATTCCTCATTTTCACGAGACTGTATCAATCCCATTGATTGTATTGCTTTGCATTGACACCCTGTATTGCTGCCATTATACAAAAATAGCTAGATGAAAGGAAATGTGCCAAGCAATGCTGTGGGGAAAAAGATGTACCTGTATGTAGTCCCGTATATGTACTTTGAGGTCTTCAATGAGCAGACTAGGTGCTATAGAAAGGTATTCCAAAATACAAAACAGAAAAAATAGCTAACAGAAAAACAAGCTTTGATTACCCAAGACAGAAGAACATAAATTGTACTGCGTGACCAAGGCTGTTCAAAGAAGTTGTCCGATTTTGCTTGGCGCCAAA
This sequence comes from Sabatieria punctata, assembly GCA_030248155.1. Classification (NCBI taxonomy): domain Eukaryota; kingdom Metazoa; phylum Nematoda; class Chromadorea; order Araeolaimida; family Comesomatidae; genus Sabatieria; species Sabatieria punctata. The sequence continues at coordinate 23,433 of JASANB010001892.1, forward strand.
ATTCATCTTCCACAAATTTGTCTGCGCTGTTCATTTCAGTTGCAGTCCAATTCCGATTGAAAAGCTGCTCTACAGTTTCATTGACAACCGTTGAATAATTGAGAATGAAATCTATATAGAATATATGTTTGGGCAGATAGAGTGCTAGATAAAAATCGAATTTCGAGTCATCGTAATGAGAGGAATTCTTTGCCACGATTTCAGCCCTGATAGTCGTGGGTCGGGAGATATTCTCAGATATAATGTTTGCAGTGTCATTAACCGTCAAGATAGCAAACGCAATAAAGACGCAATACCAGACAATAACCTCCCACTTAGATTTGGCTGTATCAATCAAGGCAAAACCGGCAATCGGCGTGCTGGAGTAGAATTTGTTCTTTTTTAGCCAGTGAAACACCGGATTCAGTCGTTTTAGATTCTTTTTACCGGCCTTTCCGATATCCATTCTTTTCTGATGTAGTCTTGACGCCGTAAAAGAGTCAGTACGCAGTTCAAATAATACTAATGCCGCGCACCCATGAACTGGAATGCTTGGTTTTTAGTGGAAAGTCAAGATACGAATGTCTGCTTTTTAATTCCCACCAGCAGGGTTCCTTTTTTTGGGCTTTGAGCGATGGATCCTTCGCTTTTTGCAATCGAGAAAGTTTTGTATTAGAACCTGTTTTCTAGTCAGTTATCATCTAGTTGTGATCCTAACTGTGCCAACAATATGTAGCACTGAGTTTTGGTTTATCTGCCTAAAACAGAACCAACGAATGCATGAATTTGTCAAATGGATTGATCGTAGCTCTTCGGGGCCATGCCAAAATGATGTCATCGATTCTTCGACCCATACATGTAACAGGTCATCCGCCGAAGGGGGAGGGGTTAGGGGGGGTCTGAGCCAAAATTTTGGGAGGGGGGTAGGGCGCTAAAAAACGCTCAAAAATCGAAAAAATCGCAGTTTTTGGGCTAAGAATCGCCAAAAATCGCTAGTTTGGGCTAGTGTTGTTATGACTACTAGTCAAAGTCAAAGTCATAGTTAATACTTTTGTGATATGGCAGTCAAACGGACAGGTAGTCAAAGTCAAACTTTGACTACCTTCGTTACCATAAATACATAGTCAAACGAAGACCAGGTAGTCAAACCGTTTGACTATGACTACCTTTTGTTATAAGCAGCAGACTTTTCAAGCATATTTTCCACATTTTTAAAGGATCGCAACTAAATATTTTATAAATTTGTTGCATTTCTTGCTCTTTCAACTTTCTCTCAACCCACACCAACAGCACTCCTCTTTAGAGGAGAAACAACCCTTTTCTCTAAAATTGTGAACTGATAACAGGTGTCAGTCAGCAAATCTCTGCTTGATGCAAGAAGGCAAATTCCACAGTTTCATCAGGGTGAAAATTATGACATACAGTACAATACCTCTCTATGGAGCAAAGAAGAACAAGAGAAAAACAAAGAACTACTTTGATTTTACACCAAACTAAAGTGGGTATTTGTCTATTTTGAGGTGCCTTTCCGAAAGATGTTTTTTTACATTGAAATTTTACAAATTAAACAATTCTGGGTTAATTTTTAGCAGTTAAGTAAACTGTTTATTTCAAAGTAAACAAACTGTGGCTTCAATCAAAGTCATTTTTGACAGACACTTGGCGACTGAAGCTTATAAATCGCTGAAAACGTCAATTTTGAAATGTCTCAAAAAGTAGTCAAAGTAGTCAAACCGGTGGTCATGGTAGTCAAACGGTTTGACTACAATATAGCCAGACATGGGCTAGCATTTCGGCTGAGGGGGGGGTAGAATTTTCAATTCCTGAGGGGGGGCTGAGGGGGGGGGGGGTAGGAGCGCCTGGAGGGGGGGCTGAGGGGTGGTAAGCCAAAAAGTCCGATTTTTGGCTAAGATCAAGGTTTTTTGGCTTATTTTTCATCAAAATATGTTAAAATAAGCTATTCTGAGCTCATTTACACCTAATCCAGGCATATATTTATCATAATTTTCTATACAAAAATCTTCCAAAAAATTCCTGAGGGGGGTAGCGGCCGGCTGAGGGGGGGTAGGTCAGAGTCTGAGGGGGGGCCAACCCCCCCCCCCTCAGCCCCCCCCCTTTGCCCATGTCTGAATATAGCCAAATTTGACTACCTTGGTATTGTACTCAAACGAGTGGTAGTCATAGTCATAGTCAAACGGAAATTTTGGTATTGTAACAACACTGTATGAACCACCTTGCATTGTCACGCAGTGAGCTAATGGCTATCCTAAAAGCATGTACAGCACAGAAAAGTAAAGCATTGGCTGGCATAGATTATTTCACAGTTGCAGGTACTGAAATAGTCAATGTTTCATTGATTTGTGCTCTAAGAAAACTTTCAGCAAGTGAAGCATTTGAGAGCCTGCATGAAATCGTTGACTCCACTGCTTCACATAATGATGTAGCTGAATGGCAAAAAGAGACAAAAGAAGCTCTACAGGAAGCCAAGCACTACTTAAAAACAGGATTTCGAATGCATTTGAAAACGCATAGTCGAGTAGCTGATCACTGTTTTGCGTGGGCTCTATCAGATCCATATGATGAAGATTATCGAATGGACTGTAACAATGAGCACGGCCATGATGACAAGACAACAGTTTGAGATGTGTTTCATGTGAACGACTGCGCAACACACTGTTTGATATTGAGCAACAGTTGGACCGAACGAAATTTGTGAATGAACAAGAGCAAATGGAGAAGGAATGGTTGTTTCACAAAGCCTATGATGACCTGGAAAAGTACAAGGCTCACATTGTCCGCGGTGTTTGGACAGACTTGGCAAAACGTGAAGTTCTTGAGCATTTGACTCCAAACACAATTTTCATTACCCTTGATTGGGCAATGTAATAGTTTGATTTTACTTGGTTTAACAATACATGGACCATCTTTAGGAAATTCCTCCCACGGAAAAGTCGTGAATCCCAGACTGGCTGGTTTGGCAAAAGAGGGCTTAGTTGGCATATTGCCATTGCTGTGAATCGAACTGTGCTCCCAAACAAGGAAGTAGTGTATTTCAAACGCACTTATGTTCACGTGTTACAACAAGCAAATCAAAATAGCGCTGATGTTGTTGCTATTCTGGAACACATTTTGGCAATAGTGCATACTGAACAGCCACATGTCAAATTCGCAGTCATCCGCAGTGATAATGCTGTAAACAGCCTCTAACTAAATTACTGCAGCAGTTTATACCTCAGAAATATTTGTAGATGTGTTACAAGGCTAGTACAACGGTTTCAAGTATACCAGAACTTTCAACAAGAGATGGAATCACAATCTTACGATGGATGTTCAGCGAACCACAAGTACTTGTACACATATCATAACTCAACAGCTTTTGTTTGCAGTGATTTGAAAGTTTGATTCTAGACAGGGAAAGGACCCTGCGATCGTGCAGCAGGT
>JASANB010001893.1:0-55381 GCA_030248155.1 Sabatieria punctata
TCAGTCTTGATAAACTTGTTGCGATGCAGTAAACGTGCAAGGTCGGGCCGACGGACATAGTAAACAAGTTTGGACTTTGACCGAGTTTGGCTTCTAGGGTCGGTCATGAATTGATCGTGTCGGACCCGAAGCATTTGGACGAAATGTTCAGCGACGAGGGGTTGGGAAAGCATTTGAGTGGGCTGATGAAAACAGTCCAACCACTGTTCAAATGGAACATGACTCGCAGGGTGAGTAACTAATTAGTAATTAACAAGGAAACAGGAACAGTTGTGTACGTGTACTAGCTACTAGCTTAGTCTTTTGGGTAACCCTGTTTCAGATGAAGCAACAACACGATGCTCAAGGTATCGGCAAGCACAGCCACGACGAGGTTCTGCTGATGGGCCAGGACGATCTTATTGCTCTCAACAGTTTGTTGGAAGGCAAAAAATTCATCGCCGGAGACAGTGCCACTTCGGTACGTCGAACGTTTTCTCTCTCAAACTAAAATTTCTAATTCTACTGGACGGTTGGGTTGTACGTTGTACGTACATCGTACGTAGAGGATGAGCCATTTATCTATTGGTCTTGCTGCAACTTTTGTGTTCGTCAATCAATCGTGGTTAAATTTTAGTACAACATGCAGAAATCCTCAGAATTTTTACCCTCAAATTTTTAGCCAAAGTTCTCACTTCAACAACTAGTTAGGCGCCGTCCATAAACGACGTCGTTCCAAAATCCCGATTTTTCGGACCCCCCTCCCCCAAAATCGCCTTGCGTCGTTTCTGGGGACCCCCTCCTCCCCCTTAGGCGACGTCGTTTTCCGTTTACTCCCCCCCGATAAATAAAAGTGCAGTTACATGCAGTACTGTCATTTTTTCTTGTTGTCATACTGTACAATGAATTGAATAGATCCCTTTAGCCACTCTGGGAAGCTTTTCTGAATGTAGAAATCTTTGAGAGAATGTACATAAATCGAAAATAATACATTCAAAGTTCCCTAAAATTCCGAAAAAAGCGACGTCGTTTTTTGCTAACCCCCTTCCCCTCCTGGTGCGTCGTCTCTCGTCGCATTTCAGCCGACCCCCCTCCCCCCCTCTGGAACGACGTCGTTTATGGACGGCCCCTTATGCACCTCTACGCAGGGATGCCTACCAAATTCAAACTTTGAATTTTATATGGTATGGTATAGTATGAACTTGGCGATTTGAATTCGATATGGTATGGTATAGTACTAGCTAATTCAGTTTGAATTTGGTTGGTATGAATTTTCTACAGTAGTGGTAGTTTGCTTGATAATTTTTGAAAATTATGCTCAATCCACCTTTCTTGAGTTTTCTCGAATCAAAACATGGAGAAAGGATTGGGAATATATTTTGACGCATTTGAAGTGTTATAAACATAGCCAACAAGCTAGTACTAAAATGAAAAGGCCTTACCAAAATCATAATTCTAGTACTAAAATTATCTGGTAAAGGGGTTTGATTTTGATATGGTAATGGTATAGTATAGAAGGAGCTGTTTTGAATTTGGTTTGGTATGGTACTGGTACTAAATTCAAAGATTGATTTTAGTACTACTACAATTTTGGTATGGTAGGCATCCCTGCCTCTACGTGTCCACTGTCAAAGTGAACATGTGTAGAAAGTGCTTAGTGGTTGATAAGTACATAACAGACTTGGCTAAAGGTTTGAGTTCTGAGGATGCTTGCATGCAGTGTTGAAATTTCAGCGAAATTGATTGACGCACACAAAAGTTGTAGCGAGACAAATAAATAGCCCTCTCTGTCTGTACGTACGCAGAAGGACAGTCCTGTTTTTTCAGGTGGATGCCACAGTATTCGGGCACGTTGGAGTAATGTACTACATGCCATTTGACAACCAATTGAAGAGCTTCATCCAGTCCGACTGTTCCAATATCGTAGGCTTCCTGGATAACATAAAATCCACCTACTGGCCTGATTGGGAAGAGTGTATTTCTAAGCTGTCGCTTGACACCGATTGGAAGAATCCAAAGCCCGCACCCACACAGGAAGAAACTGCAGCGGAAACTGCTACCGAAACAGCGACGCAGGACTGAACGGCCAGGTTTCTAATGTGTTTTGTTTGATTCGTCTGCTTACACTAATAATTTTGTTTTTGATTTAAAAGATTGAAACGCTTCAGTGAATTGGTACATATATTAGACACAATACATATTGGGCCATTTATCTATCGTGCGTTTCATCTTGCTGTAACTTGTTGTGTTTGGCTGAAATTTTAACATACTAGGCACAAATCCTCAGAATTTGTACTCTCAAGAATTTGGCCAAATCTGTCACTTCCTTCAACCACAAATTATGCACTTCCACCACCTACGTACCTGTCTGTGGTCAAAGTGAACATGAACATGGCAGAAGTCTAGAACTACAAGAAGAACCTGTAATTTCTATTAACTTTACACTCAAAATGCCTTTAGACACGTTTTTTTGAAGGCTTATTTAGCTATATTTTCTTACCTGGTTGGGCAGCGACCCACGACAGAAAGTTAGAGAATTTCCGACAAGACCTTCAGGGATTTTAAGGCAAGCTTAAAAACTGTATATTTCGCCAGCATTATGTTGAAGAAGGAAGATGTCTTTACCGCAATTTGCGACAAATATTTGTTTTTCTTTCTGATTCACAGTGAGTAGGGAACCATTAACAGCGTTTTCTTAAGATTTTCAAGTATCGAGGTAAACTGCTGTACACAACATTCTCGTGCAAAAAGAATTCTACCGAGCTATGCTGTGTGTGTTTAGTTTACTAACCCATGTGTTTACCCATTTCAAAAGTAAAAACTTTGTTCGTAAAAAGTTTTGGTTTCATCTGTAACAAAAAGCCATCCAATAATGGCTTCTATGTAATACGAAAACTATACAACATTACATGATGTAGTTTTAGCTCATCAATAAAGAAAATCAAACGGATGTTGTTTTATTAAAAACGTCGATTTTACATGTAATTGAACGCAAAAATTTCGGTTCAAACTCTCAAAAAATTGAAATTTCGGGGCTTCGTCCTATTTGCATTGCATCCCAGTCGTCTTCAACATTGCCTGTGTTGGAGTACATGGTTATGAGAGGAGGGGGTTCAAAAACGGACAAAAACACCACAATGACAAAATAATTGCACCACCGTAATTGTTGTGTTGTGTGTCCCTTTGTTCGTATTCAGCCGCAATTAACAGCAGTTGGCCGTGCACAGCCACACAGCAAAACTCATTAACTGACTTTCGTTTTGTTTGTCCAGCTTCTGTCTGAGTCAACCTGGCAAGGCAACCAACTTGATTAGTTCTTTGTACTGTAGTATCTGCAGCGACAGCTAAATCTCAAACGATGTTGATGTATTTGCTGTTGATTCCATTGTCAGTTTCTTTGCCGCTCTATCTGCTTTTTCTCTTTATACTGATCCGTGGAAGGAAAGACGAAGTTGTTGGTTCACCTTTCTTCAAACTCTGCATACTGATGGCTATACCAGACTTGGTCTTACTGTTTGACTCTTGGATTCTGCTCAGATGTCCCAGTAGAGGGTGGCTCGGAATGGACACCGTGGTCAGTAACTTTCCAATGGCCACTAAGAACCTGTTCGCATTTCTGGCTCACCATGCTATGACCGGTCAGCAACTGGGCCTGCTAGCTATGGCTTTCAATCGACTTACAGCCATTTGCTATGACCACCTGCACCCACAGGTATAGGTGTTGAGAGTTTGCCTATCTCCTTAAGGATCACTAAAAGTGTCCGCCAGAGTGTCCGGGCGGACACTCGTTTGTCCGGCCGGACACGCGTGTCCGGCCGGACACCAAAATTTCGTCAAATTTTCCAGTTTGTCTCGGACATTTCAGCAAGGTGTCCGAACAACTGTGAATGTGTCCAGATCATGAGGAAAGTGTCCGAACAACTGTGAATGTGTCCGGATCATGAGGAAAGTGTCCAAACAACTGTGAATGTACTCACATCATATGCTTCTGAGCCGGAAATGTACTGTACTGTAAATTGCCCTCTGCTCTTTAAGGACTCTGTAATACCTACACTGTAGGGTTCTGCAAACTGTGGGACCACCGCCACTAACGTTTTATTTTCGTCACCAGCTGTTTGCTGTGCAGTTGTTGGGGTGTGTCTTTTTCATAGATTAGAGTTAGCTTGTACAGTTTGCCTGAGAGCCAGTTTCGTGCTCATTGTCTTAGCAACATTTTACGTATGGTGTCACCAGTTCTGTCTTGGCCATCAGCTCCTGCAGTTTTGTCCGGCCAGCTAACTCTTGAGGACAAACCACTGAGTGCAAGTATTCACTCCGGACTTGTTGCTCCAACAGTTCTGTCCAGGTTGTCAGCTTCTGTGGTTTTGTCTGGCCTATCTCTCTAGGACAAACCACTGAGTGCAAGTGTTCAGTCCGGACTTGTTGCTCCAACAGTTCTGTCCAGGTTGTCAGCTTCTGTGGTTTTGTCTGGCCTATCTCTCTAGGACAAACCACTGAGTGCAAGTGTTCAGTCCGGACTTGTGGCTCCAACAGTTCTGTCCAGGTTGTCAGCTTCTGTGGTTTTGTCTGGCCTATCTCTCTAGGACAAACCACTGAGTGCAAGTGTTCAGTCCGGACTTGTTGCTCCAACAGTTCTGTCCAGGTTGTCAGCTCCTGTGGTTTTGTCCGGCCACTTATCTCTCCAAGACAAACCAATGAGTGCAAGTGTTCAGTCCGGACTTGTGGCTCCAACAGTTCTGTCCAGGTTGTCAGCTCCTGTGGTTTTGTCCGGCCACCTATCTCTCCAGGACAAACCTATGAGTGCAAGTGTTCAGTCCGGACTTGTGGCTCCAACAGTTCTGTCCAGGTTGTCAGCTTCTGTGGTTTTGTCTGGCCTATCTCTCTAGGACAAACCACTGAGTGCAAGTGTTCAGTCCGGACTTGTGGCTCCAACAGTTCTGTCCAGGTTGTCAGCTTCTGTGGTTTTGTCTGGCCTATCTCTCCAGGACAAACCACTGAGTGCAAGTGTTCAGTCCGGACTTGTGGCTCCAACAGTTCTGTCCAGGTTGTCAGCTTCTGTGGTTTTGTCTGGCCTATCTCTCCAGGACAAACCTATGAGTGTAAGTGTTCAGTCCGGACTTGTGGCTCCAACAGTTCTGTCCAGGTTGTCAGCTCCTGTGGTTTTGTCCGGCGACCTATCTCTCCAGGACAAACGACTGAGTGCAAGTGTTCAGTCCGGACTTGTGGCTCCAACAGTTCTGTCCAGGTTGTCAGCTCCTGTGGTTTTGTCTGGCCACCTATCTCTCCAGGACAAACCTATGAGTGCAAGTGTTCAGTCTGGACTTGTGGCTCCAACAGTTCTGTCCAGGTTGTCAGCTCCTGTGGTTTTGTCTGGCCACCTATCTCTCCAGGACAAACCTATGAGTGCAAGTGTTCAGTCTGGACTTGTGGCTCCAACAGTTCTGTCCAGGTTGTCAGCTCCTGTGGTTTTGTCTGGCCACCTATCTCTCCAGGACAAACCTATGAGTGCAAGTGTTCAGTCCGGACTTGTGGCTCCAACAGTTCTGTCCAGGTTGTCAGCTCCTGTGGTTTTGTCCGGCCACCTATCTCTCCAGGACAAACCTATGAGTGCAAGTGTTCAGTCCGGACTTGTGGCTCCAACAGTTCTGTCCAGGTTGTCAGCTCCTGTGGTTTTGTCCGGCCACCTATCTCTCCAGGACAAACCTATGAGTGCAAGTGTTCAGTCCGGACTTGTGGCTCCAACAGTTCTGTCCAGGTTGTCAGCTCCTGTGGTTTTGTCCGGCCACCTATCTCTCCAGGACAAACCTATGAGTGCAAGTATTCAGTCCGGACTTGTGGCTCCAACAGTTCTGTCCAGGTTGTCAGCTCCTGTGGTTTTGTCCGGCCACCTATCTCTCCAGGACAAACCTATGAGTGCAAGTGTTCAGTCCGGACTTGTGGCTCCAACAGTTCTGTCCAGGTTGTCAGCTCCTGTGGTTTTGTCCGGCCACCTATCTCTCCAGGACAAACCTATGAGTGCAAGTGTTCAGTCCGGACTTGTGGCTCCAACAGTTCTGTCCAGGTTGTCAGCTCCTGTGGTTTTGTCCGGCCACCTATCTCTCCAGGACAAACCTATGAGTGCAAGTATTCAGTCCGGACTTGTGGCTCCAACAGTTCTGTCCAGGTTGTCAGCTCCTGTGGTTTTGTCCGGCCACCTATCTCTCCAGGACAAACCTATGAGTGCAAGTGTTCAGTCCGGACTTGTGGCTCCAACAGTTCTGTCCAGGTTGTCAGCTCCTGTGGTTTTGTCCGGCCACCTATCTCTCCAGGACAAACCTATGAGTGCAAGTATTCAGTCCGGACTTGTGGCTCCAACAGTTCTGTCCAGGTTGTCAGCTCCTGTGGTTTTGTCCGGCCACCTATCTCTCCAGGACAAACCTATGAGTGCAAGTGTTCAGTCCGGACTTGTGGCTCCAACAGTTCTGTCCAGGTTGTCAGCTCCTGTGGTTTTGTCCGGCCACCTATCTCTCCAGGACAAACCTATGAGTGCAAGTGTTCAGTCCGGACTTGTGGCTCCAACAGTTCTGTCCAGGTTGTCAGCTCCTGTGGTTTTGTCCGGCCACCTATCTCTCCAGGACAAACCTCTGAGTGCAAGATTCCCAGAGCGCCAAATCCAAATCGACAAAAAATCATCATATAACTGACTGACATGTGTTTGATTGGTCTGGTCTCTTAGTGATGTTTCCTATGCTGCAGTCATTCATGTGTATAATCCAGGTCCTTTCACAGTTGCTTGAATACTTTTCCTTACTGCCTGACAGTTAGTTACATAGTAGTTCGGACGCTTTCGTAGTTGCCTGGACATTTTCTCCTTACTGTCTGGACACTGTTATACAATGCTTGGGACAGTTTACCAGTGTCCGAAGCAAGCCAAAAAGATTTGACGAAATTTTTGTGTCCGGCCATACAAAGGAGTGTCCGCCCCGACATATCGTTTTGTTCCTCACCGGTGACGAATATGAACCCTAAGCAGTTAATTCCCACACTGTTTATGTTATTTATGTCACGATTACATCTGGCATGATGCCTTTTTAAAAATTATCTTTAGGTGGTTTTAACGTTCCTTGTCCAGCTACTGGAATGTTGTGTACTCAATGCACACATTCTGGACAATGTTACGCGTACTCAAGCAAAAATGAGCGCCTCGCTAAATCTGTCCGCGGCAGGTCTAAAATGTGTCCGTTTTTTGGTCCGCGGCAGTCAAAAAATTTGTCCGAATGTGTGTCCGGCTGTCCAGGACACAAGAATTTTTGAATGTCAGGCCGGTCACGCGTGTCCGGCCGGACAAATGAGTGTCCGCCCGGACAAAACTTTTAGTTAGCCACCGGTGGCTAATATGAACCTTAAGGAGCTATCCCAACTTGGGATTGAGCTTTCAGTCACTTCTTTAGAATCGTCATCTTGCCGGTTTTACGAAGAAAAGTCATATTTAGTCAAGTTTTTGAAATTCCCCAATTTTAGTGCCCTTTGAGCTACAGGGCTGCCTGCTTAGTATGTTGTGCCCAATGGCAACGCCAATCATTTCTGCCAGTTTCAGGCCTGTACTCCTTGTATTACCGGAAAAAATAAATTTGCGTGGACCACCCTCATTCCTACTTTTCGGGTCATAAAACCAGTATGAGTCGGAATTTTGGCACTAAACTTGCAGAATATTTAGCCAACCATGTTGTTAATTTTTGCTGAAAAATTGAGCAAAATCGGTAAAGAAGTGACTGAGAACGAAACGTTTGAGTGAAGGCCGGAAAAGCGATGGGACATTTTTTATATCTATACTGTATAAAAAATTCCGTTTGCGTATGCATATGCGTTTACGCATTCTGTAAAATAATGCATATGCGTTTGGGAATGTTCAGTGTTCAACTTTATTTAAGAAACGACAAAACTTTGCTGAATATTTGGGTTTACAAGCCGAATTTTTTGTATTTGATAGCGACAGCTTTGTTTTCAAAAAGAATTAGCGTTGCCCGAACACACGTAAAACTGTTATTTTAAGGCTTTTCATTTTCAGACTCTAAAAAGTACAGTAAATACGCATGCACAAAATACTCAAATGCCTCAGAAATGCGTATGCGTATTATTGCATATCCAGATAGATGCAAATGCGTATGCATATACATATTCTGAAAAAATGCATATTTTTGCGTATTGCGCATGCGCAAACAACAGTAGTGTAGATATGGACCGCCAAAAGAATATGGACCTTTGCCGTGGTTCAGCTTCTGCTGCCGGTGCCGGAAGCTGCAGTGAACGCGTTCTACACGCAACCGCATCGACGTGACAACATAACTGGGGAATTGGGACCTTTCTATCAGAACCAAACCGCTCAGGTACATCAGGACTCAGTGGGTCTAAAGGCCCATTCATATACAGGGTACGTAAAAAAAACCACCCAGCAGATTTTTTGCTGTAGCAACCGTAAATCACTACCGATTTGAATGAATCTTTTTTAAATGAAAGACAAATAAATTCTTGACAGATTGGTGCAATGTTCCTTAAGATGCTCTGGTTGGTTCCTGAGATATATTTGCCCCCAAAGTAAAATCAGAGTTTTTGGTAATGAACAGCGGCGATTTTTATTATTCCGTTGCACTTTATTATAAATCAGATTCCTACAGCTAAGGGCTAACGCCACGAGGCTTTAGACTGGTGACACACACGCTCGGTTACTTCACCAGTAAAGTCTGATTAGCCCGCAGCAGTAGGAATCTGCTTTATTATGAAGTGCAACGGAATCGTTCTTGGTCATTGCCAAAGTCTGTATTGTATTGACTACGAGCGTACGTAAGTATCTCAGGAACTAAGCAGAGTATCTTGATAAAATTTTCACCAATTTTTCAAGAATTATCTATCTTTCATTTAAAAAGGATTCATTCGAATCGGTTGAGATTTACGTTGCTACGACAAAAATTCTGCTGGCTTGTTTTAATCACTGTTTGTTCATTACCGAAATCAGTGTTTCAAATTTGATGGCAAATATCTCAGGAACCAAGCAGAGTATCTTAATCAAAATTACGCCTATCTGTCACGAATTTATTTCTCATTTATTCAAAAAACATTCATTCAATTCGGTTGAGATTTGAGGTTGCCACATCTACTGGTTTGTTTTTAATGTACCCTGTACTTCTGCCAGTCCGATTGCACTGGCACTTATCATCACGACGCTCTACCGCGCCATTTAGATTTTTGCCAATCCGCAAAAAATCTAATTCGTGAGGTAGAGCGGCGTGATAAACTACCAGTGCCATCGGACTGGCAGAAGTGTGCACCCGCCTTTACATTTGAATAATTTTCTTATTTTATCATAGAAAATGATATACTCCGTCCTGCTGGGCTTTATACTGCTGTGCAACATTTCTACAACAATCATTTATATTAAAATCGTAATCAAGATACGCCGACACAACAAACAAGTCCAGGTACATATGTAGAGTAGTAGAGCATCTCCACATGCTTCAACTTACAGTGGAATAATAAAATCGCTGGTGCTGTATGCAAAAGATATGCAGTATCTAATACACAGGTTGTCAGAAAAACGGGAATTTACTTACTGCTTCAGTTTAGACAGACCGATCTTTTTAGCGCTCGATCTCATTTGAAAGAACGCGCAATGGCCGATCGGTTGGCTTATCCCCGGCAAAAATTAAGTCACTGAGTCCGATACTATAAAGGTGGGTTTATACTTCGTCCGCGCGGACAAAACGGACACAAGCGGACAGGTTGTCCGCGCAGCAGTTTATACTTTGGCGGAGCGGACACGAGTGTCCGCCAGACAGTTATACTTTGTCCGCGCGGACATGCCCGCGCGGACACAAAATCGGTGTCCGCGCGTGTCCGCTTCTGTCCGCCGAGAGAGTTGAAAAATCTCAACTGACACTTTGTCCGCGTCGCTATTAGTGCTGTTTGAACTTGTTATATTGTGAGTCTGAGTTCACAATTTTATCACGTTTGATGCTGAGGTTGCCGAACTGTTAGCATTAGGTGAAATTAAGAGAAAAGCAACAAAAAAGAGACGGTGTAAGAACATTGTACGTACTGTATGTTTGGCCTATCGATCAAACTGAAATCATGGCAAGTTTCTGCAGCGGATGCACCAATTTAAAATTGTGAAAGCTTCTAACCCATTCTCTGACTGTTGCAGACACCTTTGACAGCATGAGCCTAATCGACAACGTGATTATTGACAGTTTCGTAGTAGTATATATGTGATAGATGGGCCGGAAAAAAAGGCACTGCGTTTTCTGGAAGGTGGTAGAATGGATATCAAGTCACTTCTGAAAATGATTGCAATTTGGCGGGACGGCCGTAGGGCTATGGGCTGGCTCGCAAGCGTCCATATTGTACATTGGCCGGAACAAATTCAGGGGTTTTTGGCGAGGGGTTAGAGGGTTTTAAATTCGCTTTCCCAAAATTTCGGAGGGGGTATGGGCCGTTGGGGTATGGCCATTCGCGTATGGGCAGTTGAGGGGGTCTGAGTGGTTTGGTGGTAGAGCCTACCGACGAGGGGGCTATGGTCGGCGAGGGGGTTAACCTCCTAACCCCCGGGCAATGTATGGAAGTGTTGACTAAAAGACATACATACATCAGGTCATTCACCGAAGCAAGAGTGGGTTGGGGGTCTGAAGCCCAAATTCTAGGGCCGTTGGGCCCGAAAAACGCTCAAAAATCGCAATTTTTCGGCTATAAAAATTCTCAAAAATCTAATCTCTAATTTGGGCTCAATTACAGCTAAAAACTGCTGTTTTACAGCGGATTTTAGCAATTTTTGTGTCTGAAACTCTAAAAAAATTAAGAATCTAAGAAATCCAAATCTAAGAAAAATTGGAAGCGGGTCGGGAAAATGGTTTCAGGGGGAGGGTCCCGGATCAGGGGGTCTGGGACCTAAATTGGGTGGGGTGCAGACCCTGGGACCCCTTGTTACATGCATGCTAAAAAGAGTCACCGAAATGACAATTGCTATTAACCAAAAATGTTGAGAAAGTTCTGCAAATTTGGTTTCCGAAAATACAGTGTGTCACCAAAGTTTGGGGGGTGCGAGTGGCCGTAGGGGGTATGCGCTGACTGGCAAGAGTTAAGAGCGATCGAAGATTGAGGGGTGGTGCGTATAGGCATCGGCTCGGCAGGTTTATACCCCTTCAGGCCGACTCTACGATCTCTAGCCATTTTTGCAGATTTTTGTGCAGGAAATAATTATAAAATATAGGTATTTATATATTATGCGTAGAAAGACTTTCTTATGCTGTTGTTGACTTCTACGTACTTACGCATGTGATAAATTATGCATAGTTCTTCATCTGCATGTATAAAATCGTGTCTCTTACTGCATTTTTATCAGACAGGCACCCTCGCCTCCAGTCAACGTCTGCATATATGGCTTTTGTACCTTCAAAATTTTACACCATTTAGTTCAGTAGCGCTTAATCGTAAGTCTTTGGAATTTGGAGTAAACTTGATAAATTTATGTCTAACAAAGCAGTGTAGACATCAGGTTTGAACAAAACGCATGTTCAATTAAATTCAATTATTTTTTTCTTTTTTTACTATTTTCAAAAAATATTTTGTCCGCCGCTGACACTACGCGGACACAAGCGGACACCTGTCCGCGCGGACATGTGTCCGCGCGCGGACATGGCGGAGAGTGTCCGCGCGCTGACAACATCAGTGTCCGCGCGCGGACAGCGGACAAAGTATAAACCCACCTTAATAGTCTAAAATGAGCAAGTTCAGCATACTAAAGGTTTCCTTACGTTTTTCAGTTTTTTAAGCGTTTTACCATGCTTTTGCTCAAATTTTGCACAGAGCTAGGCATGCATGCCTCAGCGACCGAGTGATTACTAAGTTCACGGCCGACCACTTCCAGGATTCTCTCCTCAACTGACTGAAAAAAGTGAATAACAGGACAGGAAAAAATCGTAGTGTGCTCAACTCGCTCAATTTAAACGTGTACAGTATCCACCTCAGTGGTTTCTTCTTGACCGGCGACCAACTAGTTGTGTTCTTTCAAATGAGACCAACAGCTAAACCATCCGTCTGCTCTAACTAAAGCTGGAAGTAAATTCCAGTTTTTTGAACAAGCTGTAGAATTAGAATAGTCAGAATTGTGTCTGTCTGCTTGTACCGAAATAAGAAATTTCGTTCAGGAGGTATTGAGCGGCTCTCAAATAAGCAGCGCAGATAAAAAACTTACCTTGTACGGTCTGAGTCTGCTGGTGGTCAACCTGGCCTACCTGGTGTCAGTGGGATCGGTGAGTCAGCTGGAGCACTCATCAGCCACTCTAGCTCTCTTCATGTTGGCTACTGATTTCTGCGCTTACTGCAACCCCTGGTTCATATTGATCTTTTCGCAGCCCGTCAGAGACTGGTTAAAAATGCTCTGTTGTCGCTGTTGACCGAATTACTTTCTAGCCATTGGTCATTTATGTAGAACAGTTACTGTGTCTCGCAAGGCGCTGCTGTATGAGCGTATAGCCAAAGCGTACTTTGTTGTATGTCAAGAATCTTGAAGCATAACTACTAACTATGATTGTTTGTCGTTTAATTCACATCCTTTGTTCGCATTATTAAGTGTGGTTCCCTGGGAAATCGGCCGATAATCGATGAAGTAAGGCGACATGACGAGAGGGCGTAATATGAGGTAGCAAGTAGTAATTGGTTGTGGACGTGCTGGTGGTGTGTTAGTGTGTAGACCAATAATTTAGATCAAAATCCGTTTTTTGTTGACATTTCCGTCATATTTGTTAAATATTTTCAAGTTGGGTGCGCACGTTTTACAGGAATTGTTCCGACCGAGACCAAAACCACGTATCTGAACACAGCTGATTACAGCATGCAGTAATTAGACGTTATGTGCAAAATAGTAATCAAGAGATCGTCAGCAGTCATTTGATTGATACCACACTCGGTCGTCTGTGTTAAAAATTTGCAATTCGAGTGATCTCCCCATCCCCAATGAAAAAAGTTCGGACGGGCACAAATCGCCTCCCCAAGAAGTTGGAAAGTTGGAAAATGGAAAACATGAAAACGCTTCCCAACAGTTTGGAAATTAGGAAAACATGCACAAGAACCAGCAGAATGGCTATGATTGCTGAGCTTTCGTCTCCTTTTTTTGCTGCGTGCATCTCCTCATCTAATTCTCACATTTAGCTGCAGAAGTACGTATTCTAACAGCAGTTGAGCACTTGCATGCGCTATGCATGCACGTATTTGTTTCGTAAACTTCACTTACAGGCTGATATATAGCACTGAAGGCAGCTTTGAGCCTACCTATCCTTTTGCGCGCAAGACAACACCAACCGTTTGGATTTTCTGTTGTGATACAGTACGTATGTATGTGCAATTTTAGTCATTTGTGATACGCGTTTTCATTTTTCATGTTACATTTTCGAATTTAGATTATGAATTGCTAGATATTCGGTACCCATGCATTTTACGTATACGTGTTTAACATGCATTTTGCGAGAAAGTCAGCTTTGGTGCCAAAGAGACGGGGCAAGCAGGGTCATCTCACGGATCCGGCTGATATTAATATCTGATAAAATAGAGCACAGTCGAAGACCAACGGTGCATGCCCACCCACTGCCAACCCCCTGGAACTGGAGCTACACCCCCTCAAAGTTGGGTCGGCAGCAATTTTCGGGCTCATTTCAATAGCTCTGACAGTCTCCATTCAAACGATCACCATTCATTCGTTTCTTAAGCTATGATCCCGACTGGCATATGGTTTTGTAGCTGTTCTAATGGCCTTTCATTTTCTGGTATTATCGTTTTTAGATTGTAGCTCGTTAGATCGTTTGAATAGAGGGTGTCAGAGTTATTAAAATAAGCCCGAAAATTGCTGCCGACCCAACTTTGAGGAGGTGTAGCTCCGGTTCCAGGGGGTTGCTGGTGGCCGGGCATGCACCGTTGGTCTTCGACTGTGCTCTATTTTAACAGATATTAAGAGTCAGTCTCTGATTCGATCGAGTCTTGGTATGTCAAGTTGAAAATCGAACTTTTGCGCAGAGACCTGTGCGTTGGTGTACTAATAGGCATTCATGAGTTATGTTAAACCTGCAAAGGGTTTATGGATTTGACGCTCCATTCCCGAGATACAAGCCGCCAAAAATCGGCCCGCTTAACTATGGGACCAAAATTCTCAACTCGAATTTCTTTTGTACCAATAAGAGTTGGGACTAAAAAATTGGGGATTTTAGGTAACTTTTTGAGTAGTTTAAGAATTTTTGGCCCAAAATTATTTTTGAGTAAAAATTTTTTTTGCGACCACCTTTGGCCGGCCCTAGATCGTCTGGAACCCCCTACACAGTTTTTTTTATTTCAGAATTTTGTAGCGCAATCAATTTGCCAGACTTTGGTGTAAAGCATTTTGGGCTGCGACCCGACAATCGTGAGATATTCGCCTCAGAATGGCCAAAACCGTGCAGAATTTGCTAGTTTTGCAGTACACAAAGCTACGATGCCGGATTACTTTCATTATAATAAGAGTTGGGACTAAAAAATTGGGGATTTTAGGTAACTTTTTGAGTAGTTTAAGAATTTTTGGTCCAAAATTATTTTTGAGTAAAAATTTTTTTTTGCGACCACCTTTGGCCGGCCCTAGCTCGTCTGGAACCCCCCTACACAGTTTTTTTTATTTCAGAATTTTGTAGCGCTATCAATTTGCCAGACTTTGGTGTAAAGCATTTTTGGCTGCGACCCGACATTCGTGAGATATTCGCTTCCGAATGGCCAAAACCGTACTGCAAAACTAGCAAATTGTGCACGGTTTTGGCCATTCGGAGGCGAATATCTCACGAATGTCGGGTCGCACCCCCAAATGCTTTACACCAAAGTCTGGCAAATTGATAGCGCTACAAAATTCTGAAATAAAAAAAACTGTGTATGGGGGTTCCAGACGAGCTAGGGCCGGCCAAAGGTGGTCGCAAAAAAATTTTTTACTCAAAAATAATTTTGGACCAAAAATTCTTAATCTGCTCAAAAAGTTACCTAAAATCCCCAATTTTTTAGTCCCAACTCTTATTACAATGAAAGTAATCCGGCATCGTAGCTTTGTGTACTGCAAAACTAGCAAATTCTGCACGGTTTTGGCCATTCGGAGGCGAATATCTCACGATTGTCGGGTCGCAGCCCAAAATGCTTTACACCAAAGTCTGGCAAATTGATTGCGCTACAAAATTCTGAAATAAAAAAAACTGTGTAGGGGGGGGGGTTCCAGACGAGCTAGGGCCGGCCAAAGGTGGTCGCAAAAAATTTTTTTACTCAAAAATAATTTTGGACCAAAAATTCTTAATCTACTCAAAAAGTTACCTAAAATCCCCAATTTTTTAGTCCCAACTCTTATTACAATGAAAGTAATCCGGCATCGTAGCTTTGTGTACTGCAAAACTAGAAAATTCTGCACGGTTTTGGCCATTCGGAGGCGAATATCTCACGAATGTCGGGTCGCAGCCCAAAATGCTTTACACCAAAGTCTGGCAAATTGATAGCGCTACAAAATTCTGAAATAAAAAAAACTGTGTAGGGGGGGTTCCAGACGAGCTAGGGCCGGCCAAAGTGGTCGCAAAAAAAATTTTTTACTCAAAAATAATTTTGGACCAAAAATTCTTAAACTACTCAAAAAGTTACCTAAAATCCCCAATTTTTTAGTCCCAACTCTTATTGGTACGAAAGAAATTAGAATTGAGAATTTTGGTCCCATAGTTAAGCGGGCCGATTTTTGGCGGCTTGTATCTCGGGAATGGAGTGTCAAATCCATAAACCCTTTTCAGGTTTAACATAATTCATGAATGCCTCTTAATACACCAACGCACAGGTCTCTACGCAAAAGTTCGATTTTCAACTTGACATAGGGATAAGGGCGGAGACTCGATCGAATCAGAGACTGACTCTTAATATCAGCCAGATCCGTGGGATGACCCTGCTTGCCACCACAAAGCTGACTTTCTCGCAAAATGCATCTGTCGTAATCGTAATCTGTCATAATCGTGCTTGCTTTTACATAAGTCAAAGTGTTTTCTCTTTTTGGTCAACGCAGTGACTACATATTGACGCTGCCTGCAATTTAGAAATCGACTGCTGAGTGCTGAGATCTATCCTCAAATACAGTATAGATAAAAAAAAATGTCCCATCGCTTTTTCGGCCTTCACTCAAACGTTTCGTTCTCAGTCACTTCTTTACCGATTTGGCTCAAATTTTCAGCAAAAATTAACAACGTGGTTGGCTAAATATTCTGCAAGTGTGGTGCCAAAATTCCGACTCATACTGGTTTTATGACCCGAAAACTAGGAATGAGGGTGGTCCACGCAAATTTAATTTTTTTCGGTAATACAAGGAGTGCAGGCCTGAAACTTGCAGGAATGATTGGTGTTGCTGTTGGGCATAACATACTAAGCGGGCAGCCCTGTAGCTCAAAGGGCACTAAAATGGGGGAATTTCAAAACATGACGAAATATGACTTTTCTTCGTAAAACCGGCAAAATGACGATTCTAAAGATTTTAAATTTTCAAAAAACGCTGCAGGGATGGTTTCTATGGTGTGGAACAGAGCTTAAATATCAGGTTCATTTATTTGTCGAACTTCCTGCTACAATCTATGTTGATTAACAACAGATTCAGTGCTTTGATTCTAGAAGGTGCAGATTTCTTAACTATGGGATTTTCACTCATGTTTTTGAAATTCCCCCATTTTAATGCCCTTTGAGCTACAGGGCTGCCCGCTTAGTATGTTATGCCCAATAGCAACACCAATTATTCCTGCAAGTTTCAGGACTGTACTCCTTGTATTACCGAAAAAAAATAAATTTGCGTGGACCACCCTCATTCCTAGTTTTCGGGTCATAAAACCAGTATGAGTCGGAATTTTGGCACTAAACTTGTAGAATATTTAGCCAACCATGTTGCTAATTTTTGCTGAAAATTTGAGCCAAATCGGTAAAGAAGTGACTGAGAACGAAACGTTTGAGTGAAGGCCGAAAAAGCGATGGGACATTTTTTTATCTATACTGTATAATAAGCCGATTTATAGTCATAAACCCGACTCCGAATCTATTTCAGCTTAGATTTAAGTTTGTTGTCTTGTCAGGCGAACACGTTATTCGTTGTTGGCAGTGTTACCAAGTAGATAAATGGTTTAGCATCGTGGGATGGGAAGCCAAAGGGAGTCTGTGTGCAAGGCCACAGAATACGAGTTCTTCAGCTTTAGCTTGCCAGGGATGGACTTGCACAAAGCAAGATTTTTATATTTCAACTTATTGAAGAAACAATTTCGTGACAAGCAATCGCTTCCAGCATTAACTGTTGTGCTCATTTTCTTCATTTCGCCAGTACTACTGCTTATTTCCTTTCTCTTATGGTGTACCTTGCGATTTTCCAACTTCCTACTTTCGAAGAGTGGATTTGTGACATTGGAAAACTCCGAAAACTTGGTGTACCACTGCGTACCGCACGTCTGTACCGTTTCAGTTTTCTGGAACGGCGATTTGTAGTATTATGATTGGTTGATTTAATTAAATTGAAAGATACTTTTGCAGCGGCGGTTGTGAGCGCAGATAGGAAGTAGCAGCAGAGCCAAGTTGATGTCCTTGGGTCGGGCACTCAACCAACTGTTGTCAGCTGCCAAGTCGGCGGCGCCGACCGTTCTCAGCTGCAGTAGGAGTGAACAACAACAACAGAACAACTGCTGGTTGAGTGAGTGGCAGACGGAGCGTCTGAAGGCGCTGATGGATTCGCTGCCGCTCACCGAGTTTCTCGACATTCTGCCCACCGCCTCCACTTGGCAGAAGGAGCATCTTATCAGAGGCAGCGCCGTGCCTCCCTGTTACGCCACAGAAATCTGGAACCAACCTGCGCTCACTCTGGTCGTCTTTAATCTGAGAGACTCAGGCTGTCAGCTGCCGCTGCACGACCATCCCGGTAATAAAAAGAAAGAAAGACAATTTATGAACATGATCCAGTACAAAAGTGAAGTGGATAGTGATCAGAATCAAGAGACGGGCTGGGCCGATCGACCGGCTTCTAATCATACATGGGCCGGGGGTTTGCCCACCCCCAACTTGGGCTCGATCCCCCAAACGACCCCACCCACCCACCTGAAGCCGAGTTTTGTTCCTGACCCCGCCCCCCAAACCGGCGGGCCCTCGGATTTTGACTACCACAACCCATTTTTCCGGCCCATCTATACTTCTAATGCCCGACCCTTATTACATGCAAGTAGATTCAAACCTAATAGTTCACTTCAGTTCAAATATAACGCACAGTCGTGTACGGATAAATTGGGACTAGGGATGGGGGACCCCTTCCAGGGGGTCTGGCCTAAGTCGGGTGGGGGCAGACCCCCAGACCCCCCTGTTACATGTATGCAAAAAACAACTGCTGCACTTAGCGGTGATATGTCATGTGACTAGACTACCGTCAACCGGATTCGTCCACTGTATCCCATACATGGGCCGTAAAAATCCGGAGGGGGTATGGAGACCTCGGAGGGGGGGGGTCCCGAAAAAATAGCCAAAAAAACGCCTATCTTGCCTTAAATAAGCGAAAATTTGCTCCCTCCGGGATGGGAGGGGGTATGGCCGGCCGAGAGGGGTATTGGCAGGCGAGGGGGAGGGGTATACCCCCACACCCCCGACCCATGTATGCTCTACCCATAACTGCTCTGATCATACATGTAACAGGGGTCTGCCCTGGTCGGATTCAGGCAAAATCCTTTAGTCTCACAGCAAGTCAGAAAACTCTGAATTATGTTCAACTCGTCTTTTTTAAGAGCCGAAATCATGCTGAAGCCAAAGGTGTTTTTCTTAGCCGTTTCAATTCAACTAACTGTTGCTTGCAAATCGATTCGCAAAATCTACGCGTAGCCCTGGAGTGATACAGACATGCATACATGTACTAGGGGGGTATTGGGGGTTACCCCCCTGCTGGAAAGGCCACCCCCCTCACCCCTCCACCCCACCCCCCGAGCAGACATGGGCTAGCATTTCGGCTGAGGGGGGGGTAGAATTTTCAATTCCTGAGGGGGGGGGTAGGAGCGCCTGAGGGAGGGGGGGCTGAGGGGGTGGTAAGC
The DNA here is from genome assembly GCA_030248155.1 of Sabatieria punctata. Taxonomy (NCBI): domain Eukaryota; kingdom Metazoa; phylum Nematoda; class Chromadorea; order Araeolaimida; family Comesomatidae; genus Sabatieria; species Sabatieria punctata. The sequence continues at coordinate 19,074 of JASANB010001893.1, forward strand.
CAAAAAGTCCGATTTTTGGCTAAAATCAAGGTTTTTTGGCTTATTTTTCATCAAAATACGTTAAAATAAGCTATTCTGAGCTCATTTACACCTAATCCAGGCATATATTTATCATAATTTTCTATACAAAAATCTTCCGAAAAATTCCTGAGGGGGGGGTAGCGGCCGGCTGAGGGGGGTAGGTCAGAGCCTGAGGGGGGGCCCAACCCCCCCCCTCAGCCCCCCCCCTTTGCCCATGTCTGCCCCCGAGACAGGTTAAGGGACCCCCTACCAAAAAATACAAGTACTAGTAGTGGCTGCAGTATTAACAAACTGGGTCAGAAATCACTTGAAAAGCCTTTGGAAACCGAATTTGGCGTTTCCACTGCTGATATTTAAGAAAAAGCGGTGTTTTTGGAAGCTCTTTTTGTCATTTTTTGCTTGTTTCTAGCTTTAAAACGCTATTTGGCAGCTTAAAATAGCGATTTTTAGCGTCCTTACTGAAAGAAAAAAACGTGCTAAAAACGCATTTCTAGGCGTTTTGGAGCTTTTCGAAATTTGGGACCCCGCACCTGGGCGAAACCCCCCCCTCGAGCCCCCACCTGAGGAAAAAACCCCCTCTACCCCGTCCCTCCAGGTCGGCCCGGAGCTGTTACATGTATGCAGACATGTAACAGGGTCTGACCCCATCCGACTTAGACCAAACCCCCCGATCGGCCGATTTTTCCGCCCCCCCCTCCGATTTTTCTGTCAAGTAATTTTCTGAGCAAAGTTTTGGGATTTTTTAGAATTTCGGACGCTAAAATTGCTAAAATCACCTAAAACAGCGCTATTTTAGCTGTGCTGTTTAAGCCCAAATTAGCGATTTTTTGACGATTTTAGCTGAAACGTAGCGATTTTTTATCGTTTTCGAGTGCCCAACCACCCCTAGAATTTGGGCTCAGACCCCCTAGCCCCGCTTCCCCTTCGGCGCGTGACCTGTTGCATCATACATGTACTAATGGGGTTAGGGGTTGGTTAGCCCGTAGCTATAGTTGCGGTTCCAGTACTAAACAAACTGGCTCAGAAATAACTAATTTTCAGCTTAAAATTCGCTTGACAATCCTTTGGAAACCGATTTTTGGCGTTTCCACTGCTGATGTTTAAGAGAAATCGGTGTTTTGGAAGCCCTTTTTATCGTTTAAAAACGTGCTAGCCGGAAAAATCCGGAGCGGGTCTGGAGACCAAAAAAGTCCAAAACAAAAAACGCTTATTTTGCCTTAAATAAACGAAAATTTTCTCCCTCCGGGTGGGTTCGGGGAGGGGGTATGGCCGGCCGAGGCGGGTGTATGGGCCGGCGAGGGGGAAGGGTAAACCCCCCTTACCCCCCGCGGCCATGTATGCCCTAGCTAACAGAAAACCCCTGGCCCACGCCCGCCGGGACCTGTTACATGTATGGCTGGAGTGCGATGTGAGTGTAGCGGATGCAATATACCAGTCTAACTGTTGCAGGTATGCATGGTTTTCTGCGCGTGCTGAGAGGAAAGGTCCGGGTGACCAGTTACTCGCGTCCAGTCGGTCAGATGTCTTCTAACTCAACGCAACCTAACTCTACCCGGTCCGTCCCTGTTTTGTTTGACTATCAACAGGTAAAGCAGCACTCTTTCTTTTTTTGGCATTTATCTATCCGGAATTTTGACTTTCTGTAGCTTGTTGTGTTAGCCGGTCAATTTCATTTAAATTTTAACTCAATATGCGCGCACCCCTTAGATTGTTTACTCTGAAAAGTTTGACCAAATATCTCACTTCAACCACTAATTATGCACGTCGGCCGTGGAGACGTCAAAAAGTGACGGCCGACAAATGTGTGTAAGTGCATAACTGATGGTTGAAGTCAGATGAAGTGAGATTTGGTCAGAATTTTCAGAGTAAATAATCTGACGGTGCGTATATATTGAGTTAAAATTTAAATGGAATCGACTGGCTAACACAACAAGTTAAAGAAAGACGAAAGGCCCGATAGAAAAATGGGCCGCATTGTACATTAGCCGGGGTTTACGCCCTCGCCAGCTGAAGCCCTTCGAACATCCAAACCCCTCGCTGACAATTTTAGCGAGGTTTTTTTGATAAACCGGCAGTTTATTCAGTTGGTATTTGTGGACTTCTTAAAGAAACCGCCGACCCCCATCCTGAGAGCTCGTCTCATGCCACCATACATGGGCCGGAAAAATCCGGAGGGGGGTATGAAGACCTCGGGGGGGGGGGGGTCCCGGAAAAAAGGCCAAAAACGCCTATTTTGCCTTAAATAAGCGAAAACTTTCTCCCTCCGGGAGGTAGGGGGGCGAGAGGGGTATGGACGACCGATGGGGTGGTATTGGCCGGCGATGGGAGGGGGTTTTTACCCCCCATACCCCCGGCCCATGTATGCATGCCACTGCATTTGACCGAAATTTTCTGTTTTTCCCAAAAAGCCGCCAAATTTCATGAAAAAGGTCCTGGCGGGAGTTCGGACGGCCCTTTGGCTGGTGAGGGGGTAAACCCATACATGTAACAGCGGGTCTGCGCCCACCCGACTTGGCCAGACCCCCCGAGAACGATTTTTCCGACACCCCTCCGATTTTTCTGGCAAGTAAGTTTTTGAGCAAATTTTGCGATCTTTTGCAATTTCAGACACAAAAATTGCCAAAATCGCCTGTAAAACTGCCAAAACTGTATTTCAGCCGTAACTAGCGATTTTTGAAGATTTTTAGCAGAAAAATTGCGATGTTTGAGCGTTTTTTAGTGTCCTACCCCCTCTTAAAATTTGGGCTCCTCAAGCCCCCTCTGCCGGCGCGAGACCCCCCAACCCCCCGTCACCTTCGGCCGATGATCTGTTACATGTATGGTAAATACCCTCACACCCGGCTCATGGTTGCATACATCAGTCACGTACTTAACGCCAGTGGCGTATCCAGGATTTTGGAAAGGGGGTGTAAAATTTTGAAAGTGCCTGGTTGGGCCGCTGCCCAACCAGGGTAAGAAAATTTAGCAAAATTAGTCTTCAAAAACGCGTTTAAAACGCATTCCGAGCTTAAAATTAACAGAAATTACAAATTTTAGTAGTTTATAATGGCCTGGTTGGGCTTCTGCCCGACCAGGGCGAGAAAATTTTGAAAATTTGGCCTTCAAAAACGTATTTAGAAGGCATTCTGAGCACAAAATAGACAGTTTTAGTACATAATTCATTAGTTTCTTATATTTTTGACAGACTTTTTCTTCCTACCTCCACCGCAAAGGGGGGTGTACACATACATGTACTAGGGGGGGGGGGTTTGGGGGGTTACTCCCCCCGCTGGAATGGCAAACCCCCCCACCCCCCCCCCCCCCCGAGACAGGTTAAGGGACCCCCCCCCCCCGACCAAAAAATACAAGTACTAGTGGTGGCTCCAGTATTAACAAACTGGGTCAGAAATCACTAATTTTTAGCCTAAAATTCACTTGAAAAGCCTTTGGAAACCGAATTTGGCGCTTCCACTGCTGATATTTAAGAGAAATCGGTGTTTTTGGAAGCCCTTTTTGTCATTTTTTGCTTGTTTTTAGCTCTAAAAAGCTATTTGGCAGCTTAAAATTGCGATTTTTAGCATCCTTACTGAAAAAAACGAGCTAAAAACGCATTTCCAGGCGTTCTGGAGCTTTTTGAAATTTTGGACCCCACCTCTGGACGAAACCCCCCCTCGACCCCCCATCTGAGGAAAACCCCCCCTACCCCCCTCCCCCCAGGTCGGCCCGGAGCTGTTACATGTATGGGTGTACACACCCTTACACCCCCCCTGGATACGCCACTGTTTAACGCCACTTTATGGTAGTGGCACCATATATACAGTCGTCAGGCACTTAACGCCGTTTATGGTACCGACACCATATAAGGTGCCTTAGGTAGTGTTTACCATATATGATACCGGCACCATATATGGTACCCCCACCTTCGCGTTGTTACCGGTACCGGTACCATATCATATATGGTACTACTCTGTTCAGATTTCGTACCATATGGTAGTGGTTGGTACTAGGGTTCCGACGATATATCGATATCGATATCGAAAAGTCGATATATCGACCCTTTTTCCAATATCGATATCGATATCGATATCGCGATATTTCGCATCGATATTTTCGATATTTTTTGTGCGGGAAAGTAGGGAAAAAATAAAACTGACACCAAATTTATATCTCTAGAACAGTAAAAAACAGTTTTTTTATGAACAACTTAGAAATCGATGGTATAGTCAAAACGTAACAGTGGCATGATAGATCTCAGAATTCTCAGCTTTCAGACATCATGCTTACATTCTTAAATGTCTGCAGCAACACTGAAGAGCTGCTCACTCGGCACACTTGAAGCAGGAGGGGCAGATGCAGACATGGACTAGCATTTCGGCTGAGGGGTGGTAAATTTTCAAATCCTGAGGGGGTACCACCGACTGATGGGTGGTTTAAAGGATGGTAAGCAAAAAAGTCCGATTTTTTTACTAAGTTATGATTTTTTGTCATTAAAATAAGTTAAAATACGCTATTCTGTCTGACCTATGCCTAATGGGGGTGGGGCATCGGCCTGAGGGGTCAAGCTTTTCATTGAAGGGCTTCAGAAGGGCCACTACCTTTTCTGCGATTCGCTACTAAACTGATATCAGATCGCTGATTCCATCAGTACTTGACTGATGAGCAGTGAGAGCAGTTTGGTCTTTCAAATTTTCAGATTTTCTCACATAACCATAAATATCGATATCGATATCGATATCGATCGATATTGAACTGAAAATATCGATATCGATATCGATATCGAATATCGACGAATTTTGATATCGTCGGAACACTAGTTGGTACCATATATGGTACCGGCACCCATAGTGATGGGTAGGGGTACCGTAAACGGCGTTAAGTGCCTGACTGATATATGGTGCTGGTACCTAGGCTAGTGGCACCATATATGGTGCCTGTACTACCGTTCGGCCACCATATATGGTACCACTACCACAGTCCCCGAACGTGGGGGTACCAAATATTGTGCCAGTACCATAAACGACGTTAAATGCTGACTGGCTGACTGTAGATCATAGTCTGGCTGGAGTTTGCCTCTCTGCCCCTCGCCCGTCCGTCCAGGCCTCAACTGGCCAGAGAGGACTTGGCCATATTTCAGGTGGTCACTCCCTCCGATGGCACATGTGTTCTGACTCCAACTAAAGGCAATTATCATCGTGTTGAGGCAGTAGAAGGAGCAGCCTCGTTCTTCGATCTGCTGATGCCCAGTTATAATCCTCCAGCTATAGACTGCCATTACTACGAGCCGGTCTCTCCCGATTCTCCGCTGACTGCTGGACAACCCTGCTGGCTCAGGCGTGTTCCCTGTCCTCGGCTGTACTGGACCGAAGACTGGCCTTATATGGGTCCTCCCTTGGCCGCCGAAGACTCGATTTGATCTGAGATTCTTCTCTCTGTCCGTCTCAACTTCTTTTCTTCTGTCCGTTTCGAGAGAAACTTTAGGTTTGCAGACCAAAAACTGCTTCTGAATACGAGTATTATTGGATGTGATACGAGCTACGAAATATTGATGCAGTGGTTGTTGCTGTTGTGTGTGTGTTGATATTTCAAGTACGGTGTGTCCCAAAAATCATAATATTTCTTTTTTGCTGCCATTCTCCGCAAATTTTGACCAAATTGGCTGAAATTTGAAACATAAGTGCCGAATTAGGGGAGCCTTTGTGTATTGAAATTTGGTTGACCAGGCTTGACCCAATCCTAAGAAATAGTGATGTCGGCCCCCTAGGTGCGCCCAGGGCCCCCAGGCATAGTTGTTTTCTCATACATTTCCTGACTAAGTTGATCTTCTCCAACGCGGCAAGCTTTGGAGCGGCTTTCGGTGTTTAGGCAGATCCAGTCGGTTTCCATTTTACCTACTCGCTTTCACCAGCTTTCGGTGGCCTGGGTGGAGCTTTGTGCCAACGACCAACTCTTTGCGAGCGCACGAGCACACGCACAGTGGCCATGCGGCCTAACCCACTACACCAATTGTGCCGGCAAAAATTTGAACACAGTTGAAATTTTGTTTGTTAAAATTTGATAGTACAAAATCCTGAGAAATTGACGATTCTGTGAAATTTATTAATTTCGAAGCCTACAATAATAGCGCTAAAATGGAAACTTTTCAGTTTGCTGTCTTTCCTCAAATGTTTGCTTTGCAAAGTGACCTAAAATTTGCAAAACTCTTCAAAACTGTCGGATATTTTGTGGTAAAATTTCATGCATTGAGATTGACACAGTCTTGAGAGAATGAGGAATTCCTCAACATCTGGGTATCGCGTCGATAGGTCCCAAACGGCAATAGGTCCCCTGCGTCGATAGGTCCCAAGCCCCGTCGACAGGTCCCAAACGACAATAGGTCCCCTGCGTCGTCCCCGGTCCCGTCAATAGGTCCCAAACGTCAACAGGTCCCGAACGACTGCAGCCGACTGCGTCAACAGGTCCCAAGCTCCGTCAATAGGTCCCAAACGACTACAGCCGACCTGCGTCAACATTTCCCGAGCAATTAAGCAACTTAAAACGAAGTTTTGCGCCCTCCCTCATTATGCTTTTGCTGCCCTCGCTTTCACAGACTGGGTGAAATCTGCAGGCAGCATTATGAACACGTTTACATACGCTCGATATGCCAGTTGTTTAAAACCAAAAGGATATTTCCAAAATAAATGAAATATTTTGATTCAGCATGGCCAAAAATCCCTTGGTGCTAAGTGATTGTATTGGATTCTAATTTTTTCATCAATATTTCGCTTTTTAATGATGTTTGCCGATTTGGTTAAGAATAAATGCCTTTACAGTCTTGTAGCTGCCGGACGGACTCGTACATACCGGCAGTCGATGAATGGTTCGGTAGCCCAGAAAATGAGCTTTGCTTAGTGCAGTTACTAAACTTCTAGCTTTAATAGTATAGCAATTACAGACTGAAATGTGCTTGTTTAAAAATCCGTTCACTACTAAATTTAAACTAAGGTAATATCTGGTTTTGTCAGGCTCAAACGGCTACTGGTCCCAAGCCAAGCCACTAAGCAAATTAAAGGCGATAAAGCGCCATCCCTCTTCTGTTTTAAAGTGCGTGTCTCAAGCCAAGGCTTTATAGCATAGTAATAAAAATTCCTCTTTTGTATGCGAATTCAAACACAAAACCAGCGTGTTGTACGCTTTGGTAATGAAGCATGGGATGAGTACCACGCTCAGCTTTAGCACAGAACTCCTCAAACCGTCCGTAATCGGCCATAATTACGTAGCAACAGCCTAGGAATGAACACGCGCCTCCACCTACACTCTATTGCAACTAAGAGGCATGATCTGTTTATTACCGGGGTCCACCTTTTGTCTTGTACCCTGTCCAGGTCATTCATTGTCGCTCCTCCTTCTGTATTCACCGCCCGCTGCCTCAATTATGTTTTATTATGACAGCCCATGCCTGGAGGGCACTTGAGTTCCGGTTGCCGGCCTTTAGCACGTCAGCCGAATTTAGTTTGGGACCTATTGACGGGGCTTGGGGCCTATCGACACAGGGGACCTATTGTCGTTTGGGACCTGTCGACGGGGCTTGGGACCTATCGACGCAGGGGACCTATTGCCGTTTGGGACCTGTTGACGTGGGCCCTGTTGACGTTTGGGACCTATTGACACCCAATCAACATCTGCTTCTTTGAATGAGTTGAACAGAAAAACAGACGATTTGGATAATCCTTATTTTCTCAAGACCGTCTCAGTGCATGAGATTTCAACACAAAATGTCCCACAGTTTTGAAGAGTTTCTGTAAATTTCTGGTCATTAGGTGAGCATTTGAGGAAATGATAGCAAACAAAAAAGTTTCCATTTTAGCGCTATTATTGTAGGCTTTGAAGTTAACAAATTTCACATAATCGTCAATTTCTCGGGATTGACTCAAGCCGGTCTACCAAATTTCAGCCAATTTAGTGAAAATTGCGGAAATGGAAGGTAAAAGAAATGTTATTATTTTTGGTGCACGCTGTACTAGATGCATTTATGTTAGACTGATGAATGTTAATCGATATCACATAAGCCAACTATCACATTCCCGCGCAGTAGACAAAAGAAATAGAGCTAAATAAAGAATGATAATGATAAAGTTTCGCATTCTTTACCAAACGATTATCGTATCAAAATACTGTACTTGCACATGTGTGGTGACGATTTCAAAGAATGGCAACAGAAATACTCAGATCATGTTTTCACACCAAGCAGCGAGAGCGTTCACATCACAATCAGGCAGGTAAAGTATACTGTAGTAAAATTTTTACATAAGACGGGATTGTGCCGCAGCTGCGGCGGCCGCCAGGGCCCCGTACGCGTTTCCGTAAAGGATCGAAGAGTAATTGGCATCGAAGTTGGGACTTTTGGTGCTTTCCGAACTGACAGAAGGCAGTGAGGTGGGGCTGAAAAATGGGGCGGGGTTTGTGTTGCGAGCCGGAAGTTCGTGAGTGCGGATTGGCTGGCCTAGTAAGGAGGCTCGGTGCACGTGCGCCGCATTGGCTGCCTCCAGCTCAGCGGCCATCTGACGCTTCCACTTGTTGCGACGGTTTTGGAACCAAATCTTGACCTGAAACCGAAATAGCTTTTCTCTTTGATTTTTTGTGCAGCGTGTTCCTGTAGACGTGGGTTAGCATTGCCGTAAACCGTAATTTAGGATTTCAAAAGCCCTAAATAGGGTTCCGGAACCCAAATTTGTGTTTCTGAAACTCTAATTAGGGTTTCTGAAGCCCTAAATAGGGTTCCGGAACCCTAATCTGGGTCTCTGAGAGCCTAAACAGGGTTTCTTGAGCCCAAAATAGTGTTCTGTAATTTGGGTCCCTGAAACTCTAATTTGGGTTTCTGAAGCCCTAAATAGGGTTCCGCAACCCTAATTTGGGTCTCTGAAGCATACATGTAGTTGGGGTGGAATGGGGGGTATTTCCCCCCCAGGCCCGATTTTCGGAGAAAATTCCCCCCCCCCAGCCGGATTCTGGGGGGGGGGAATTTTTTGAAACCCTATTTTGGGTTTGTAAACCTGCAAACAGGGTTCCAGAAGCCCTGATTAGGGTTTCAGAAACCCAACTTGGGTTCCGGAGCCCTAGTTTGGGTTTCAAAAACCCTAAATAGGGTTCCGGAACCCTGTTTTGGGTTTCAAAAACCCTAAATAGGGTTCCGAAACCCTGTTTTGGATTACTGAAACCCTAATTTGGGTTTCTGAAACCCTAAATAGGGTTCCGGAACCCTAATTTGGGTTACTGAAACCCTAATTTGGGTTTCTGAAACCCTAAATAGGGTTCCGGAACCCTATTTTGGGTTACTGAAACCCGGGTTTCTGATACCCTAAATAGGGTTCCGAACCCTAATTTGGGTTACTGAAACCCTAATTTCGGTTACTGAAACCCTAAATAGGGTTCCGGAACCCTAATTTGGGTTTCTGAAACCCTAAATAGGGTTCCGGAACCCTAATTTCGGTTACTGAAACCCTAATTTCGGTTACTGAAACCCTAAATAGGGTTCCGGAACCCTATTTTGGGTTACTGAAACCCTAAATAGGGTTCCGGAACCCTAATTTGGGTTCCTGAAACCCTAAATAGGGTTACTGAAACCCTAAATTGGGTTCCAGAACCCTAATTTGGGTTTCTGGAGGGCCGAAGTAGGGTTCCGGAACCCTAATTTGGGTTACTGAAACCCTAAATAGGGTTGTAGAACCCTAATTTGGGGGGTTTCTGGAGGCCCAAAATAGGGTTCCGGAACCCTAATTTGGGTTCAAAAATCTCTAAAGAAGGTTCCAGAAATGCATTTTAACTGTATTATGTCGAATAAAATGGGTTTTTTGCACGTTTTAAAGCAAAATTAGCTTTTTTTGCACATTTTAAATTAAAAATAAGGTTTTTTCCACGTTTTACAGACGTTCCACACTTCAGACAGGATTTTTACCCCATTTTTAGTCCTCAAAACCCTGTTTTGAGCCCAAAAAAAGGTCGCTGAAACCCACTTTTGGACACCAAAAAAAGGTCGCTGAAACCCCCTTTTGGCATAGACCTGAAACCCTATTTTGGATCAGAAAAATTCCCCCCCAGCCGAAAACCCAGCTACATGTATGCTCTGAAGCCCTAAATAGGGTTCCGGAACCCTAATTTGGGTCTCTGAAACTCTAATTTGGGTTTCTGAAGCCCTAAATAGGGTTCCAGAACTCTAATTTAGGTCTCAGAGCCCTAATTTGGGTTTAAAAATTTCTAAATAGGGTTCCAGAAATGCACTTTAGCTGTATTATGTCGAATAAAATAGAACTTTTTTGGCGCGTTTTAAAGCAAAATACAGTTTTTTGCATGTTTTTAATAAAAAATAGGATTTTCTGCACGCTTTAAAACAATAAATAGGGTTTTAAAGGGCATTTTTGCACTTCTGACAGGATTTTTACCGGATTTTTAGTCCTCAAAACCCTGTTTTGAGCCCAAAAAGGTCGCTGAAACCCACTTTTGGACACCAAAAAAAGGTCGTTGAAACCCCCTTTTGAAATAGTGCTGAAACCCTATTTGGGATCTGGAAACCCCCCCAGCCGAAAACCCAGCTACATGTATGTTTGGAAAGCATCGATTTCTCTTAAATATCAGCAGTGAAATGAAAACGCCAAATTCGGTTTCCAGAGGCTTTACTTTCAAGCGAATTTTCAGCTAAAAATTTGTGATTTCTGAGCCTGTTTGTTAGTACTGGAGCCGCTACTGGAACTTTTTGAGTCGGGAGGGCGTGGAGAGAGTTATAATTTGGAAGTTCTTTCGGCGGTAGCGCTTGCTGATGACGGGTTTGAGTGATTGGTAAGCTAAGTCCGATGTTTGGCAAAAATCGAAGTTTTTTCGCGTATTTTTTTCCTATATAGGGTATATTATATGCTTTTTTTCAGCGAATTTACATATATAATTTCAGCTTACTTTTATGATATTATTTTTTTGTAAGTCCCGGTTTCTAGTTAAACCACTAAAATTATGGTAATTTCGCATATTTTGAAAAAAGGCCAATTCAGACTCGCAGCAGACAGTGGCGGACTCCTTCAGAATCACAGCAGTCATGTTATCGTGGCCCGGCGACTTTTTAGTTTGCATTCTTGCAATCTCAGTACAAACAAAATCAGGAGAGCACAACCAATCCGGCTCCAGCTCACCGGAAGTAGCAGCAGGAGGGTCAATGTGTGAAGGGTGTGTGCCCAGACAAGACCAAACGGTATCAAGGTGGTCGGCAATGGCATTTGCTTTTTGCTCGTCTGAGGCCGCGATACCGTTTACAGTACACAAAGTAGGGATTTCGCGTGCAGCTTTACCGGTCAATTTAGCCACGTTGCCCCAAAATTGACCAGGTGTACGAGTTTTATCGAACAGACCTTTCAGGTAGGCCTTCTTTGCAGCTTTGGTCTGTTTGTGAACTCGCTTCTGCAAACGGCGATCCTTGGCTTTGTCCGCAGGCAATCGGGTGGCTTTGTATCTGTTGTAAGCAACGTGTCTGCGCCGAATGAGCTGCAACAGTGGTTTGCCCAGCCAAGGAGGGCGGTCCGATTTGGGCTTAACAGTGATTTGCGGCACGTGCTCCTTAACAGCTCCTTCAAAAGCCGCATTCCAGCGGTCAGCAGCTAAGTCAGCAGAGGGCGAAAGTTCAATGACGCCAGACAGATTAGCGCTAGCCAGCGCTGCTCTAAGCCCTTCCCAGTCAGCTCTCTTATAGTTCCAGATCATGCGCGACGGGGGTGATTGCTGACAGTAGGTGAAAGGGGCTTCAAGCCATAGCGAGCAGTGGTGTTTCTCAAGGGGAGCCGCAGTACCCCAACTGATGTCCGACCAGTGGTCAGGCACGAAAATCTGGTCTATAGAAGTCTCACTGCCAGGCAAAATATGAGTACTTACATTGACCAGAGATTTGAGTTTGCAGTCCGCACAGAAGTCTCTCACTGCAGAAAATCCCCTCTTCCGAGCATCGATATTGATATCGCCCATAATCACAAGATTCGAATGATCGCCGAGCCCGAAAACAAAGTCTGACAGCAACTCCAAAAAACGAGCATTTGGCTGCCTTGGTGGTTTGTAAACAGACGCGAGAACCAGTGGGCGCTTGAGCGGGCCCAGCTGGACTGCCACAAGTTCAAGTTCGGGTGGAATAAGAGGGAGGCGAACAGGTCGAGGAGATAATGCTGACTGTATGTAGATGGCCACGCCACCTCCCATGGCAGAGCGATCTTTACGAAACAAAGTATAGCCAGCAACTGCGAACTCAGCGTCCTGCATAGGTTGGGCGATCTTGGTTTCTTGCAGACACAAAGCGGCTGGACTGAAGGCAGCCACAAAAGAACGCACCGCGTCCATCTTGTTCAAGGATTTGATCGAGTTAACGTTGGCGCTGTACAGTAGCGCCGAGCGAGTGCGGCCAGAGACAGGCGCATCGAAGATAGAAGGTGTGGAAGTAGAGCTTGAGTGAACAGAGGCGGAAAGGTCGATGGCACAGAGAGGAGCGAAGGCGCAATGCCACTCGTCCTGCATGTGCAGTGAGTCAGCACAGGAGGCATGGGCTCGCCGGGCACACACCCCACATACCAAGTAAACGCTGTCCTTGGGCAAGCCACAAATAACACACGTGGGCTGGCCAGGCATGTATAGGCTGAGGGCAATCAATAATAGGCCAGTAAGGCAAAGAAATGAAGGAAAGATGAAACAGCGATTCCGGGATGAACAGACCATGGACGCAGATAATAGTCAGCACAAATAATCGGGACCAAGTTTAGAACAATTTAACGAAGATTGAAGTAACTGTCATATAGAATGGGCAGAAACTTCTAATTAACAGGCAAAAGCAAACGAAGGCAGGGCGCCGCGAGAGAGACAACCGACCAGCGCGCTAACAGGCAGGCTAACTGACTTCCGGCTAACTTCCGGCCTATGTATGGGGCTGAGGGAGGTTTGCTGGACCGAATTTTTAGGTAACCCCCTCGGCAGGCCGGATTGACTTCTTTAGGCGAAAATAACAGAACCGATTTATAGGTAAACCCCCTCGGCCGGCCTATATAGGGTTTAACTAGAGTTGCAACCGTAAAGAAAAATACAGGATACCGCCTAGTGCTTCAGATGTGAAAAATACCGGATTATCCGGTATTTTAACCAGATAATATGTAGAAAATACCGGATAACGGACACCGGATCATACATGTTGTTGGGGGGGGTAAAGGGGGGGCCGCCCCCCCAAGCCCGATTTTTCGGCAAAAGTCCCCCCCAGCGGATTTTTGGGGGGACCTGAAAACCCACTTTTGGATTCCAAAGTAAAGAAAATTTTAGCCCAGACAATACATTCTGCAGCACAAAATTGGGTTTTCGGCTACCATACAACCAAAACAGGGTTTTGTAAGGCTTAGAAATCCCAAATCGGGTTTTTAGACTGCTTAGAAACCCTAATCAGGGTTTCTAAGCAGTCTAAAAACCCGATTTGGGATTTCTAAGCCCTTTTAAATTTCTAGGTTACTTTTAAACCCTGATTAGGGTTTTCAGCTTACTTTTAAACCCTGATTAGGGTTTTCAGGTTACTCTAAAACCCTGATTAGGGGTTTCAGGTTACTTTTAAACCCTGATTAGGGTTTTCAGGTAACTTTCAAACCCTGATTAGGGTTTTCAGGTTACTTTCAAACCCTGATTAGGGTTTTTAGGCTACTTTGAAACCCTAAACAGGGTTTTCAGGTTACTTTGAAACCCTAAACAGGGTTTAAGATCTGCATTCGAATCACTAAATAGGGAATTTAGTGTGGTAATTTTAATTTTGCCACCAAGCCTAGTGCACCAAACTTTAACACATAAAATATCCCGAATTTTCGCACCTAGGTTCCAAATTTCAGCCTAAAAATTTGCGGAATTTACAGCAAAAAGAAATGTGTTCATTTTTGAGACTTGCTGTAGATAGAGCGGCAGATAATACAAACAAACAGAACACAAGGCAATCGATAATCGAATTTTGGTATGTCAAAAAGAATACAATGAACTGCCGTTTTAGGAACCAGCGCCTGGAGTTTGAAAAGCAGATACAGAAGGCGATCTGCTATGGTCAGACATTCGGCTGCATTGTCACTGACGGTATGCCAAGTAGTGCTGTTGTTGTGTCCAGACTATTGTATATTGTGTATTGTGCTTTCTTTAAAGGCGCTGCCCAGGACAACCACGTTCTGCCCAAGTCCCATCTCAACCCAACGGGGCTGGTCAAGCTGGAGAAGCTACAGACCCATGTCTTCGGGGTCTACTTTTTCGCAAGGGAACTGGTGTGTTTCCTCGACTTCGGCCAGTTCCCGCACAACACCCATTTCTAACTTACCAGTTGGAGTTTGCAGTTGAAAATTGTGGATTTTACATAACTTTTTGAGTACTTTAAGATTACGTAGTCCAATTTCACTTTTGAGGAAAAAAATTTTTTTCGGCCTCCTTTGGCGCCCCATAGCTCGTCTGGAACCCCCCTAGTCATATCTTTTTATTTCAGATTCTTGTAGCGCTATCAATTAGCTACCTTTTGGTATAAAATACGTCGAGCCAGCTGCCCGCGTTTTTGAGAAATGTGGCTTCAAATTTGAAAAACCCCGAATTTTTGCATTATTTTTTGTGCATAAAATTTCCAACTCTGATTTCTAACCTACCAGTAGGACTTTGAAGTTAAAAATTATAGTTTTTACACAACTTTTTGAGTACTTTAAGATTACGTAGTCCAATTTCACTTTTGAGGAAAACATTTTTTTCGACCTCATTTGGCGCCCCATAGCTCGTCTGCAACACCCCCTAGTCATATCTTTTTATTGCAGATTATTGTAGCGCTATCAATTAGCTACGTTTTGGTACAAAATACGTCGAGCCAGCTGCCTGCGTTTTTGAGAAATATGGCTTCAAATTTGAAAAACCCCGAATTTTTGCATTATTTTTTGTGCATAAAATTTCCAACTCTGATTTCTAACCTACCAGTAGGACTTTGAAGTTAAAAATTATACTTTTTACACAACTTTTTGAGTACTTTAAGATTACGTAGTCCAATTTCACTTTAGAGGAAAAATTTTTTTTCGACCTCCTTTGGCGCCATACATGTAGCTGGGTTTTCGGCTGGGGGGGGATTTTTCTGATCCAAAATAGGGTTTCAGGGCTATGCCCAAAGGGGGTTTCAGCGACCTTTTTTTGGTGTCCAAAAGTGGGTTTCAGCGACCTTTTTTTGGGCTCAAAACAGGGTTTTGAGGACTAAAAATGGGGTAAAAATCGTGTCTGAAGTGCAAAAATTCCGTTTAAAACCCTATTTCTGCTGTAAAACGTGGAAAAAACCTTATTTTTAATGTAAAATGTGCAAAAAAAGCTAATTTTGCTTTAAAACGTGCAAAAAACCCATTTTATTCGACATAATACAGTTAAAATGCATTTCTGGAACCTTCTTTAGAGATTTTTAAACCCAAATTAGGGTTCCGGAACCCTGTTTTGGGCCTCCAGAAACCCAAATTAGGGTTCTAGAACCCTATTTAGGGTTTCAGTAACCCAAATTAGGGTTCCGGAACCCTATTTAGGGCTTCAGAAACCCAAATTAGGGTTCCGGAACCCTATTTAGGGTTTCAGTAACCGAAATTAGGGTTTCAGTAACCCAAATTAGGGTTCCGGAACCCTATTTCGGCACTCCAGAAACCCAAATTAGGGTTTCAGTAACCGAAATTAGGGTTTCAGTAACCGAAATTAGGGTTTCAGTAACCCAAATTAGGGTTCCAGTAACCTTATTTAGGGTTTCAGGAACCCAAATTAGGGTTCCGGAACCCTATTTAGGGTTTCAGTAACCGAAATTAGGGTTTCAGTAACCCAAATTAGGGTTCCGGAACCCTATTTAGGGCTTCAGAAACCCAAATTAGGGTTCCGGAACCCTATTTAGGGCTTCAGTAACCGAAATTAGGGTTTCAGTAACCCAAATTAGGGTTCCGGAACCCTATTTAGGGTTTCAGTAACCCAAAACAGGGTTTCGGAACCCTATTTAAGGTTTTTGAAACCCAAAACAGGGTTTCGGAACCCTATTTAGGGTTTTTGAAACCCAAAACAGGGTTCTGGAACCCTATTTAGGGTTTTTGAAACCCAAACTAGGGCTCTGGGACCCTAATTTGGATTACTGAAACCCTAATCAGGGCTTCTGGAACCCTGTTTGCAGGTTTACAAACCCAAAATAGGGTTTCAAAATTTCAAAATCGGGCCTGGGGGGGAAATACCCCCCCCATTCCCCCCCAACTACATGTATGTTTGGCGCCCCATAGCTCGTCTGCAACCCCCCCTAGTCATATCTTTTTATTGCAGATTATTGTAGCGCTATCAATTAGCTACGTTTTGGTACAAAATACGTCGAGCCAGCTGCCCGCGTTTTTGAGAAATTTGGCTTCAAAGTTGAAAAACCCCGAATTTCTGCATTATTTTTTGTGCATAAAATTTCCAACTCTGATTTAGGGAGGGATTTGGGATTAGGGATTTTGTAACATTTATGAAGATGTGGTCCACACTGTATCGCAATAGCATTACTGTTCATATGCAGCCAGGTACGTAATCTATCTTGTAAATGGTCATTTTTGGTCGGGAGTGGCCAATTCCAGTCACCATCCTACCCTGGGCCGAGGCCCGACCAGGCAACTTCAAAATTTTGCAACCCCCTTGCAAAATCCTGTATATGCCACTGGGTATCGCATATACAGAAAGACCTATCTTTTTTACTGATATACGATCTTGACCCGGATCCGATTTACCGGATATTGAGTGTAATCCGATTTGATCCGCATTCAGTTGAAAATTTTTATCTGATCAGGCCCTATAAATATGTAGGTAATCTCAAACTGTCAAGCCAAAGCTCCAAATGTTAATCTTTTGATCTTTGACAGACATGTAACCAAACTGGTTGATTCGACATTTTTACCTGGAATTTGTAGCTCGATTCGAACCTGCAGAGTTTCTAACAGGAACACAAATAATGGCATATTTCTCACGCAGAGCCAGGCAAGATAAAACAGGTGGCTTCAGTGTGTTTTAAGGATAAGCGTAATTGTGATATTGTTCTATTTAAAGGTGAAACCACACGACTGCAGCCAACCCCAAAAGGCATCACTACTGTTATTTTACTAGTGGATTTTTATTTTACTATTTACTAAATTTACTACAAATTCAGCCCTTTAATTTAATTTTAATTTTTGTTTTACTATCAAGCAGCTCCGATTTTACTAATTTTTGTTTTACTAATAATTTTACTACTTTTACTACTATTTTACTACGATTTTACTAGTCGTAAGGTGCAATTTTGCATCACTGATGCCAAGATTTTATAACTGATTGATGTTGGTGCCAAATAGTTGCCGAATTTGATAGTGGTACGAGCTTTTTCAGAACTTCAGGGGCAAAGTGTGTAAAATTTGAGTCACGAAAGTGCGCCCACACATCTTTTATTGCAAAAATGATCAAGATTTTGGCTGAAATTCACCAAAAACTAGTAAAATAGTAGTAAAATTTCTATTTTACTATTGACCCGGTTTGGTAATTTAATTAAATTTTTACTTTACTATTGGCACTTAATTTTACTTTTTACTATTATTTTACTACTAGTAAAATACCACTAGTATTACTAATTTTTGTTTTACTATACTATAGTAAAATAACAGTAGGCATCACCACCACAACAACAACAAGTGCGAGTTCAGAAGTTTCTGAAATTGTTCCAGAAGTGCTTAGGTTAGAAATCAGAGTTGGAAATTTTATGCACAAAAAATAATGCAAAAATTCGGGGTTTTTCAAATTTGAAGCCACATTTCTCAAAAACGCGGGCAGCTGGCTCGACGTATTTTATACCAAAACGTAGCTAATTGATAGCGCTACAATAATCTGAAATAAAACGATATGACTAGGGGGGGTTCCAGACGAGCTATGGGGCGCCAAAGGAGGCCGAAAAAAAATTTTTTCCTCAAAAGTGAAATTGGACTACCTAATCTTAAAGTACTCAAAAAGTTATGTAAAATCCACAATTTTCAACTTCAAAGTCCAACTGGTAAGTTAGAAATGCGAGTTTGAAATTTTGGTCCCATAGTTAAGAGAGCCGATTTTCGCGGGCTTATATCTCGAGCGTGGAGCGTCGAATTCGATATTCCTTTGCAGTGGTTTAACAACTCATCAAGGGGTATCAGTGCACCAACTTTCAACTTCCTGCGCCAAAGTTTCAATTTTGGGTCTGAAGAATGAAACTCGATCGGTTCAGAGACTGACTCTTAATGTACTAACTAAAAAGGCTCTAGAGGAAAGCCGGTCAGGGAATGTATGAAGGCAAAAGAAAAGGCGGACTGGTCAGGGCAGAGGCGGGGATCAACCACAACAACCTCTACTTCCAACCAGAACCCTTGGGCCTATCAAATTAGCACGCTCTTGTGCTTACTGCCTGGCGTGGGCGCTAAATGACCGAGTGACCCCTAACCCAGGCGGCCACCACTTAAATAGACGCGCCAGGTCCCAGCTGGACACTCAGCTGCATGAAAGCATAAGCATGTACAGTATGTACAATATTTAGGTGCTCTCTGATCTGCCTGAAGGGCGGCCAAAGCTGGAGAAGCCGGATCCAAGCCGCCTAAACATCAACGACATAAGGACCACTGTGGCCAAAGCCCGGTCACTTGACCTCCTGCTCGATTCGGAGGTGGACCAGTGGACGGCGCGTCTGGATCACCTGCAAATGCAAGGTGGTGGTACGTTATAGCCGCTGTTGTAAACCAATGCATGCACATCTGTTTTTGCCCGATTTCACGAATTCTTCTCAGGAATGGGTCAAGCCTATGACCAAAGCTTAACTTATTTCAGACATCCCACATGAGCAGTTTTTTTGCCGCGCCGCTGGACTACCTAATGGGGAAGGCGCAAGAAGGGGACGAACCGGTTGCTAGTTCGGCCAGACTGGAAGAGACCAGCGACTATCCTCCAGTAAGTGCATTTTATTTCATTTATTGTTGCTGGCAACCACAGCGCTCACTATTTGATAGGCAGCGCCGTCCTCCTTATCGCCCTGACGGTCAGGGAGACTAGTTTTCACGGACTTCCACCCGGACTTAATTGGCGAAATTAAACCTGATCGTTTAAAGCAGACTGAAGTGTGGCCATAAAGATTCCTCCTCTCAACCGCCTTCCCACAGT
Organism: Sabatieria punctata; assembly: GCA_030248155.1. Taxonomy (NCBI): domain Eukaryota; kingdom Metazoa; phylum Nematoda; class Chromadorea; order Araeolaimida; family Comesomatidae; genus Sabatieria; species Sabatieria punctata. The sequence continues at coordinate 38,241 of JASANB010001893.1, forward strand.
GTCCACATGTTTTTTAATTCGAGTTCATGTCTGCAAGGCGAGCAACAAACACACGGGTCTAAAGCATGCATGAGGAGGAATAAGCGGAAGAAACCTGCATGAAATATGGAGCCGGTGACACGGTTAGTTCGTTGCGTTGACACGGTTAGCATGGTGCATTGACAAGATATGAAAACACGGTATGTATACATGTGTTAACGCATCGTGTTTACGGTGTCAACTCTGAGACGCACTCCAGCGTGTATACATATCGTTGACACGGTTTACACGGTGTGCATACACAATGCATTGACATGTGTATATGTATTGTGTTAACGGTGTCAACAAAGTTGTTTTCCCTGTGCAGGCACATTTGACAGGTCGGTCTGGTCAGCAAATCTGCAAAATGAGTGCTGTCAAGAAAGATACACAGAAAAAAGCATTTTGTTGGCTTTGCCGAAATCCACTTTGGACACAAAAACGCCTCTGAACCGAAGCCCGTTGGGTAATGAATAAAATATGATTGAAAATTTAGTGTACCTATAATCCAAAAATACATCTTTAAAGCAATTTTCGCGAACAGAGACGCTATTAATCGACCTCAGATAATGTGTAAAAGGAGTTAATTTCTCACCTTGGATTCCAGTTGTAGTCAACTAGATCCGGACTGAGCTCACGCTTTATCAGCTTCAGCTTAACCAAGGGAAACATGGCTGGCGAGGTGACGAGCTAGAACAGTACAATAGTATTAGTAGTTACAGAAATCGTTACGGGCAAAAAATAAAAAAATAAGGCATCTAAGAAGGAGCTAAAGAACACATACTGGGTCTCTAGTTGCACTGGTCAGCTACTACACCTGCGCTCCTCGGTCAGCCAGACAAAGCGGCCACGCAATTGGCAGTTGCACGCCACATGGCTAGTAGAATGAGTGACAGCCAGCCGCCGGCCGGCGCAAGGAGACGCGCGCCCAGAGGTCACTTACAGTATCCAATGACCGACCATCCTATTATGCAACCCTTCTACACCAGCAGAGGTTTACTCACTGTTCAATGAAGTCCTGTCCGTTCCGTCCGTCGGTTCAGTTCGACTGAATCACACGCACACCAGCAGAGGTTGATCACAGATCTGATAGCAGGCCAGGGCTCCCTTCCTTTTAAGCAAACCGATTGTGCAACCGTTCCATGGTGGTCCAGTGTTTTGATGGGTGACGGCTTTCTTGAGTGTCGCGGCGCCTTCAGTCGGCGCTATTTGTATCAAGTGCTCAATAGATTTTAAGTGTTTTCACACCTTGTCTGCCTGCCGCCGCCTTTGTCACAAACCGGCCGCCACTTGAGTGTGGCGCCGCCTCTTCTTCCTAATGCACGAAACATAATCCAACCCAGTGCTAAAGAAATACTCCTGGCATTGCAATCAAGTCAGATTTTGGCGACTGACGAAAATGGTGGCCATAATACTACGAAATATTTAGAGGTTTGGGGTTACGGTTTTGGGCTAAAGCACTTTGAGGCTGACAGCTAAAGTTTTGCACTTCAGGATATCATGACGCTGATTTCGAATCTGAAGTCCAAGTTTTAAAAATTCCGTCAAGCATTCCAGTTAAATCACTGAGATTAATGGTAGTTTTGCATATTTCGAACGAAATCGCCAATTTTGAAATACCTGTCGAATTTTGGCAAAAACGGTTCCTACCATCGTGTTCAGCGGGTATGAAAGTGTCTAAATCATTATTTCAATGCCGTTCGAAATTTTAAAAGTGTGAACCTCTTTGAGCCTAAGCGAATAACTGGCACCTCGGGCATAGAAATCAAAGTGGAACTGGCAGTCAGACTAAAAGCGACTCAATGGATGGGAAAATGGTCAGAATAACGAAACTTCATGCACTTTGGGGTTTTCAATGACGCTGATTTTGAATCCGAAAGTCAAATTCAAAAAATTCAGTCCCGGTTTCTAGTTAAACCACTAAAATTATGGTAATTTCGCATATTTTGAAAAAAGGCCAATTTTGGTAACATTCGGCTCCGAAATTCAAAAAATGCAACCCGCCATCGTGTTCAGCGGGTATGAAAGTGTCTAAATCATTATTTCAATGCCGTTCCAAATTTTAAAAGTGTGAACCTCTTTGAGCCTAAGCGAATTACTGGCACCTCTGGCATAGAAATCAAAGTGGAATTGGCAGTCAGACCAAAAGCGACTCTATGAATGGGAAAATGGTCAGAATAACGAAACATCGTGCACTTTGGGGTTTTCAATTACCCTGATTTTGAATCCGAAAGTCAAATTTTAAAACTGCCTCTTCAGTTTGCTAAACCGTTGTGCATTACGTACGATAGTTTCGAATATGTACGTACGTACTGTATGTATGTTCACTGACTGTTTGTAAGTTCCCGATCAAATGATTCAGACCTCAAGTTTCTCGGATATTCCTGACGCAAGTGATCGGGCCACCAACTATGACAAGTTAGGGGAACCTAAACAATAGGGTATACAGACGCTGTATGCAGTTGGCCAAGCCACCTATTGCATAACTAAATTGATTGGCAACAGCAGACCGCTGCATTATTACTACTGTTATTTAAATATATTAATATTAAAATGAAACTATTATTAATAGTGCCATTTTAATAGTATTAAATCTATATTAATATTAAAATAGAGGCCCTACTATTATATTAAATTAAATTAAAAATACACACAGGGGCTGAATATTAAAATTTATTTTTAATAGTATTTTAATAGCATTTTAATAGTTGAACCATGTTTGACAATCAAGGAGATACATAATTTTACCTCAGAAATTGATGAAAATTGAAGATTTCCGACTGCCCTCTGAATCTCGAATGTGTTTTCACTTGGAAATAGTGGAACTTTTCTCACTAATAGGCATGAATGACAAAACGACCTGAATCTAGTCAATAACCTATGTAACAGTCTTTCCTTTCAAAAATTTCTCTTTAACTACGCATCAATAGTTTTTCTATAGCTACTTGTGTTCGAAAAATGCAATTTAAAACCAGGTTCAGACAAAGTCATTTTTAAAAATGCTTATAAATTTCTACATAAAAATGCTTTTAAGTTGCATCTCTGATTAAATTTTCAACTAACACTAACAACTTCAAGCAAAAGATGTTGTTTTGCCAGTTTGCTCAAGTGTGACCAAAACTTTTCCACTGCATTTTAGAATATACTATTAAAATGCTATTAAAATACTATTAAAATTGTTATTTAATAGTATTAATATTAAATCTAAATTAAAATTAACAGAGGACTATTATATTAATATTAAATTAAAATTAAAATCGGCTAGTTCTATTATATTAATATTAAATTAAAATAACATTTCACTATTAAAATTACAGTAATATTTACCCTCCTTTTTATCTGTGCTGGGCATCTTTATTGCTGCAATCACTATTGAAACGAACACATAGACAACAATACTCGCTCGTCCTCGCTTATTATTCAACTCCTCTCAACTGGGCGCACTCATAAAGCGCCTACACCATGCAAGATCTCAACAAGAAATGACCAACTAGAAAATCAACAATATCATAAATTGTGCAAAAAACCCAAAATAAAATTAGACGCCGATTATAGTAAAAACAGTTCAATTACTAAATTGACACTCCCGGACATGCAGTGACGGACGGTCACAAAACCAACTAATAGCGAGAATACAATCACAGCTGTTACGCACCAAACATTGTGGATGAAGGCAACAAAACACAGTTTGATGCATACCATCACGATTGCACGTATCAGCAGAACCAATTGTATGAGCACTATTAGAACTGACAGCAGCCAGAGAACGTGTGGTTGCACCAATCGGGCCATACTGCCTTCTTTAAGTCACTGTCTCAACTGTCTTTCGCGACAATATGCCCCAATATGACCGGTGCCAATCAAAGAGTGCGGCCACACACCATACGAATTACTGACAACAGACTGCACAGGAGGAGAGACGTTGAAATGTGGCACCGAGTGAGCAAGTCTCTAAGGCGGCCACCTCTAGGGAATCACCTCTACAATATTGTAGGTCCATCGCAGCGACGGTTGGGCGAACGAATACTACGCCGGTCCTGACCTTGGTAAAATCTGTTATGAGGCACAGGCAACTGCTGACGATACGGCCCTAAAACAAATAATGGTACAAGCAAGCAAGTTAATGTAGGAAGGATTGGTTTTACACTAATAAGGTAGCCCTCGGGGATCCTGAATTTCTGGTTTTGAAGCCAAAACGGTCTGTCAAAAAGCTCCCCACCAAATTTTTTCGGTCCCAACCCCAGAAGATTTCAGCCCCCACCATACTGTTTCGGTCCATTTACGCTAAGCCTAAGCCTAACCTAGCCCACAGGAGTCTGGAATTTCTGGTTATAGGGCAAAAACCTTTCAATGATTATATTACGGGGAATCCAGCCTGTAGTGTCGGTATTCTACATTTGTTGGTTATTTTGTCCTGTTCTTCTCACGTTTGCGTTTGTGCCTAAATACTTCCTATATCCCTGTTTTGTCGCGTCTAAAGTCAGAATGTCTAAGTCTACAACGTTCGATAAAGCTCCAGATGTCACAAACATGACAAAGGATATGGCACTCTGTTACTGCTGTTCTGCGTACCAAGAAATAATGCGGCTACGTGCTGCGTTCACGGATTCTACTGCTCGCGGCAAGCAGTTAGCTGCTCAGCTTCAGACGGCAGAGAACCAGTGTGCCGACTTGCAGAACAAGGTAAGCGATTTAGAGGATAACTGTTCCGCTTTTGATGATCAAGTTACGCAATTACAACAAGAATTGGCAGCATCTAAAGAAGCGGAATTGGCTGCTGTTAGAGACGCCGCTGCCGCCCACAAACAGGTGGTACGCTTCATGCTAGATAGGCGGCCAGCTGAAACGGTCGCAGGCATGCCCGCGCGTTCCTTGTCTCCAACGTTTTTGCAGGACGTGCCGGTTTTTCACACCAACACCCCGGCGCCAATAGCTCAGAGCACGGTGCCGAAGCCACCGCCATTACAACCATTCTGGGGTGGTGATTCAGCTCAAGAACAGGGGACGGACCAAAGCGCCGTCTTTGCAACTGCCTTACGGCCGCTAATTCACAGCCAAAATGCGGCCAACAACCGACTGTTTGAGGCGCAAAACATCAACAAATTTTCAGGCTCTGACGACCAGGAATTCAAAGCTTGGCATACACGTTTTATTGAGCTCACAGTCAACTGGTCGGATGCCGAGAAGTACCAACAACTCATTGCATCCTTAACCGGTCACGCCGCCACATACTTTGATCTTCTGCGTGAGTTCGGCTCTGCCACGTCATACCAGCAGCTGGTTGAGAAACTGACCGATCGCTTTGTGCCGGCTATCTCACCACAAATCTATCTACAGCGCACTGAAGAATGCAGGCAGGTAAAAGCGCAGTCTATTGCAGATTTTGCAGATAAGTTGTTGTCTGTGGCTCACAAAGCGCGACCTGCATTCGGACCAGACATGAGCATAGCATCGTTTGACATGTGGATCAAGGGCCGATTTTTGGCTGGCCTTACTGACAACTGGGTACGGTTCAAAGGTGACGTAAAGGCAGACTGGTCTTTTCAGCAAACTGTCTCCTTTCTGAAGGAGAAAGAAGCCTTCAGTCAACAGATGAAAGAGGACAGGTCGAAATTGTCTTATGAGTTTCAGAGAACTCAGAGAGTGAGTGCAACTTCCTCAGATGTGCAACAGCAACCAACTGCTAATGCTGGACGTGGTTATCAGTCCTTCAATGCTGGAAGAGGACGTTTTAATCAGGGGTCGCGGCCGTTGCCACCCATCTGTCCTAATCATCCACATTTGCCAAATCCACCCAGGCATTATGCTAATCAGTGCCGTTCTAGCTCTCAGGCTCAACGCGGCAGTCAACTTACTTCTTCGAGTCAGCATAGACCTCAAGACGCTGCCTACCAGCGAATCACGAACCCGCCTACCAGTCAGTCGAGAATGGAGTCTAATCGTGGCAGTGGCACACGATGGCAATCCCGACCAGTGCAACAACAAAGCTATTCAGGTAGGGTTAGCCAAGAAACTGTTCATCAGGACCCAATGCCAGAAAACCAGTGGCGAGCTCAGATTACAAATAGTCTGGCAGCAGATGACCGCAACGTTTCTTCTCACGCTTCTAACGGTCTCATTTCCATTGGACAGAATTCAAACGGCTCAGACAGCATACCTCCTTACATCAACACAGGTCCTCGTATGTTTGTGCGTGCTAATGTGTGCAATGTAGAAATGCATGCGCAAGTCGATTCTGGAGCGCAATGTTCTGTTATCGCCTTCTCTGCATTGGAACGCACCTCAGCTCAGAATCGCTGGAGTCGAGAAGTGATTGACACAAAACTCAGAAAACGGAACGTGAAATTGGTCAACTTCGATGGCTCACCTCTGCAGCTGGAAGGAGCTTTTGAGCTTGAAATGGCCTTAGTCGAAAACCCAGAACGCAAGGTATGTGCACCGATCATGTTTTCTCAGGCCAAAAGCGATGTACCTCTGTTGTTGGGTAGTGATTTCATGGATGCGTTAGGAATCAGTATCTCTGTCCCAAAAGGTGTGTCCTTACAAACGGAGTTTGGACCACCTGCCAATCTTCCCTCTCAGCAAACGGTGGTGTTGGATGCAAACGTACATCTCAGCAGTCATACAGCCAAATTTGTGCCTGCTCATATTGGTCGCATCTCAACTGCCTCAGAAGACCAGGTTAGTCCAGCATCGGCTACTAAGCAATGGCTGTTCGAACCATCAGACAAGGTGCAGCAAGAGTTTGGATTGGCCATTCCAAATCAGGTTTGTCACGATTCAATGAAGTTTCAAATCGGCTTGGAGAATGGGCAAGGAAGTAGTCTATAATGTGACACCCTAGGTCCCATATCGGTTATCGCCGAAAAAATTATCGTTGGGCGGCGATAACCGACACGGGACCCAGGCTGTCACGTTATAAACTACTCTCCGGTCAGTCAACGATCTCGCAGATTTAACTGACTGAGAATTGTTCGACGCCTCAAAACTTTAAACAACCACTCCAATCGCCCTACATTTGCGTCAGCTGCCAATCAACCCACGACCGTCTCTAGAATTCGCCGCAAAAATCTACTTTCAGACGGCGATGATCACAGGGTTCAGTGCGTCATGTTATAAACTGCTGACGACCAACCGGGACCGCGTGAGTTTAGCAGACTGAATCTGCAGTGTTTTATAAATATTTTAAGAGTTTTCAGGTACTCCGACCCAGTTTTTCTCTACCGAAAAAATTATCGTCGGCGATGATCACAAGGTTCAGTGCGTCATGTTATAAACTACTGACGACCGACCGGGACCGCGTGAGTTTAGCGGACTGAATCTGCAGTGTTTTATAAGTATTTTAAGAGTTTTCAGATACTCCGACCCAGTTTTTCTCTGCCGAAAAAATTATCGTTGGGCGACGATAACCGACACGGGACCCAGGCTGTCATGTTTTTAAACTACTCTCCGGACAGGTAACGACAGTGTAAAATATTTGTCACTGTACCTCCATGCATACAGTAGATTTAGACAGGCGTCCGACGGACGGGAGATGCAATTGACTGCGAATGGCTCAAAAGTTTAAACAAGTCAATGCCAACCGACCTACATTTGCGTCAGCTGTCAGTCAACCCACGACGATGGTGGCTGGAATTGACGATATTTTAGGCTGCACCAACATTGACGCTCGGCTCGCTGCAGCTCCCAACCCGCATTGGTTCGAAATCTGTCAGAATTTGGGGTGCGCAGGACGGATTTATTTTAAACGCCGCACTATTTGGAAAAATTACGAGCCACTGTCAGCCCACATTTTGCGCTCATTGTCATCGCACCACCGATACTAGTTTTGGCTGCGCAATCATTGTAGGTCGTCACAATTTGGAAATTTTCGGTCCTGTCTGCCTCAACCGACCAACTCACTTCTCCTGCCTCGGCCGGTTTGACTTGGTTTTCTACCTTGCCCGACCCGACCCAGTTTTTCTGCTGCTGTCGTGTGTGTCCGGACGGCCAGTCGCTCACAGAGGACACCTATTTTTGTGCCGCACAACAACAACCGCCTTGACCGGTCTGCCTCGACCCATCCACTGATTTTGCTGTCGCACCCGCCCAACTCAGTTTTCTCCCTCAACTGAACAACTCATTTCTCCTGCCTCGGCCGGTTTAACTTGGTTTTCTACCTCGCCCGACCCGACCCAGTTTTTCTGCTGCTGTCGTGTGCGTCCGGACGGCCAGTCGCTCACAGAGGACACCTATTTTTGTGCCGCACAACAACAGCCGCCTTGGCCGGTCTGCCTCGACCCATCCACTGATTTTGCTGTCGCACCCGCCCAACTCAGTTTTCTCCCTCAACTGAACAACTCATTTCTCCTGCCTCGGTCGGTTTAACTTGGTTTTCTACCTCGCCCGACCCGACCCAGTTTTTCTGCTGCTGTCGTGTGCGTCCGGACGGCCAGTCGCTCACAGAGGACACCTATTTTTGTGCCGCACAACAACAGCCGCCTTGGCCGGTCTGCCTCGACCCATCCACTGATTTTGCTGTCGCAGCCGCCCAACTCAATTTTCTGCCTCAAATGAACAACTCACTTCTGCCTTGACCGGTCTGCCTCGACCGCTCGACTCATTTTTCTGTCGCAGCCGTCCAACTCAGTTCTCTGCTTCAGTCGACCAACTCAGTTTTCTGCCTCAACCGAACAACTCAGTTCTGCCTTGACCGATCTGACTTGGCCGGTCTGTCTCGACCGGTTCTGCTTTCTGCTGCTGCTTTCTGATGCGTCTATTGACGGCCGACCAGTCGCTCATAGAGGACGACTATTTTTGTGCTACACAACAACACCCAACAACGAAAGTAAATAGGTTAAAATATTTTTCAACCTTGTTCCCGGCTGTCGCCCATACACAGATGCGTCAAAACATCTCGCTCCTTAAGTTGTGCAAATGACAGCAGCAGACTGAGCATCAATCGCAACGCAAATTAAACGTCATTTTCGTCGAACAAAGTTACACTTTCGCTCTCTAAACTCCGTCCGTTTCTTTCTTCTACCCTCTGTGTCGCATGCAAACACTCGATGCGCCCCAGTTTTTAATGTGGAGGCACCAGACAGACAGAGCATCAATCACAGCGCAAATTAAACACCGTTTTCGTCGAGAGCGTCTGGACAGCCAGTCGCTCACAGAGGACATCTATTTTTGTGCCGCACAACAACAGTCAACAACGAGTTCAAACTAGACTCAAATTCGGACTTACCACGACAGAGTGCTGCTATTACTCGATCTCAATGTTTGGACGGCAATTATTATGAAAGTTTATTTGATTCAAAATATTGTACATAAATGTGCAGTACCGTTACCGTTTCACTGTACCATCACCATTATACAGTGACATTAAAACAAAGTGCATAATACATTTACACGCCTACATTGCGCAGCTGCTCATCGTGCTGGTTGAGCACTCGCTGGAAGAGTGCATCGGAGAGTTCTCTAACCCAACGGTACTTGAGTACCTGAAGCCAGGTCAGTTCGGTGATGTGAGTGGGTAGCTCACCGTCAAACGCCAGTTCGAGTTCATGCCCCATTTTCGGATCATCGCTGACCTACTCGAGAGCCTCGACGCCGAACACGGCCGCTTGCCGCACCTCATCCCAGCCGCAACTGTCTGAGTGCGGACTGTCGCCACCGCTGATGCTTGCCGTTTCTCATCGTCTTTGCCGATAGGAGTGGGCGCACGCCGTGCAATTGCCACCTGCCACCAAAGGCAGCTTACAGAGCGCCTAAAATTTACTGTTACAGACAGAGGTACAGTTTAAGGGAACAAACCTCGGTCACGAAGAAATTTTTGATTTCTTCTATGATGCTTGGGTGGTCCTGGCCCCATCGGACGGCCTCATCCATCTGGTCGAAGACATACTGGAGTCTGGGGTCCATAACGCGAGCGCAAGTCCAAAATTGGTGAATGAGCAGTGGATTCCGATTCAGCGGTCACGACCTTTACTATTTGCGCAACATGACGCATTGGGACCTTTACTGTATTATTATTGTTGATATTTAGTGGAGTGAAGGTTGAGAACCAACAATTGATGCGTAGGTTGGCTTTACAAACTCGAAAGTAAATAGGTTAAAATATTTTCAACAATGTTCTCGACTGTCGCCCGTCTATGTACGTACAGCCTACTGGCTCTGACTGGCGCCTCTTCCCCGTTAAAAAACGGGTCTGCCAACGACTATCTTTCTTCCTGCGTGCTCGCATATTTGCATAAGAGAAGCCATAAGTGTCCACACACTTTCCGATCTGAATGGATTATTACGAGTCTAGCTCACCCCATCGCCAGCTTGTAGCAAAATCTGCAGAAATACAATGTACAATCAGTTTTTGCTGTTAGGAACAGTCTTGAGGGTATTTCTGACTGTACATTGTAGTACTAAATTACTATTTGAACAACAATTCATTTCTAGCAGCGATAATTTCTGACAGTGGAAGTAAAACATAATCCTAGCAGAAATGTAGGCAACCGATTCTAACTTAAGCTGACAGAACGAGCTGTGCGTGCGGTAGGACTGCTCTTAAAGTAAACTGAATTAATCATAGACCCTGTCGTTGACCCAGTTTCCGGTATAAAAAGCTATCGTAGCAATGTTGCTTGTCATTCTTTCGTGTGCATCTGTCCATAGAACGTTCTTCCTTGGTCCCTAGTGTTCGGAAAATGTCTAAACGAATGAAAACTGATGAAGGAGTGATGAAGCTGTTCGAAAAGGTTGTCCAGGCTGAAACGGTAATAATGCGCCAAAATGTTGACTCCTGTGCCTACCGCTCGCTCTGATGTTTTATACGTATATTTCTCTGCTACCGATTTACCGACTGACAAGAACTAAGTTGTACCTAACTACAGTAGGTACGTAGATAGACTGTAAACGTTCGCATATAGACGGCAAAATTTCATTTGCACATCGCAATACTGTAGGTTATAGACGGTGGTGGCTCTCTATCGCTTGTAGCCGTAGCCGATGAACGCATTTACCTGTATGTAGACAGGTTGCGAACCCGTCCGCGTCTATATACGATAAATACAATAACGCAAATTTCAGATATACATTCTACATTTTGTTTCAGAAACCCTTGGACGATGAACAACAAAAAATGGAAGAGTTTGAACGAATCGCGAACAGCCAACAATCGGTAATCTTATTACCCCTATCATGCATACATGTTTAAAATGGACATTTCCAGAAAGATGGAGAGAAGACCAAACGTCACCCCACCGGGTCGACTTCTGCGGTATTCACTCTGGGACGTTCAAAAAGCACAGACAAAATCATTGGTGTACAATGGTACATAAGCAAACCGAAAAATGTCTCCTACTTCACCATTCAAGTCGGTTTTTCTGTTCATTTACAACTATTCATTGAGCTTTCTATAGGAATATTATCATAATGGAACGCAGTATAAAACTGTGGACTTCGACAAGAGAGTAACTCTTACTCCCCAAAACTTGATGGTTTTGAAAAAGCAGTTGCCGCAACTGATGAAAGAGTATTTCGGTGTCAAAGAAAAAGAAGACGGTAGAGCAGTGTAACAATTATGTACGTACATACAGTACAACAATTGTATGTAGTACCACTTATGTACTGTAGATGGACTTTTCTTTGGTTCTCCATTGCGATAACATTGATATACTATGTACAGCATAATAACAAGATCGTGACAGGTAAAGGCAAAAATAGCTATTTGTGAACTATGATGGACCGCCTGAAAGACATACATAATGTTAAAGTACTAAAAGATGGATGAAAAGTAAAAGTTAGTTAGACATTTGCAAAAGTTAGACACTCCAGCCAAGCAAATTTCATTTTTGAGGGCTGGACAAACAATTTAGCAGTTAATTTCAAACAAATTTACTCCGAAACACTATTAATGACAGCGACAAATCAAATCTAGTACAGTGAGCAATTACTGCGGAAAATTGTCGACATAAATAGGTCACCCCTATTTAAAGGCAGAGTTCGCCGGCTCTACACCAGTTTGAATCAGTTTAAAGTGGACGACTACTTCACCTCCTGCTGCTAATAGATCAGGTAAAATTATTTCTTTTAGTATGTGCGCAAAATTATCGCACTGCGGTGGTGACGCGCGTTTTTGGTTGACAGACACTGAAAATTTTGAAATCTATCGCTGCTGGTGGTGTCACCACCAGTGTTCTAACTATCGACACCAGCAGATAGGCACATTTTTCAATCGCTCGCTGGTTCTCTCTGGCTACTACAAACTTCCGTCTGAAATTTCTATGTACCAACCACCAGATTTTTAGAATCCACCTACACTAAAAATGTTGGCTCTTGTTCTGACTACAATTTTTCTATGTAGCGATTTCGGTGGCTCACCCTCTGTCTGCCTAGAAAAATATTTTATACCTTTTAAAAGTTCTGTACCAAACAATTTGGTAACAAGTTGGTTTCTTTTGAAGGTTGAGTAACCAATTTCTCTTTTATTCCCCCTACACTAAAAATGTTGGCTCCTGTTCTGATTGAAATTTTTCTATGTAATGATTTCGGTGGCCCACCCTCTGTCTGTCTGGAAAAAAGATTTTACAGTTTCTAAAAGTTCTGTACCAAACCATTTGGTAACAAGTTGGTTTCTTTTGAAGGTTGAGTGACCAATTTAGTAGTTAATTTAAAACTAATTTACTCAGAAACCTTCGCAGTATGTCGGCCAGCGATTTTGCTCACTCTTTCTATCTGTCTGCTTACAATGAAAAAGGTTTTTATAGCTTCCAAAGCTCTTTTTGTCTACTCCACCCGCATTGCAAAATGATACCTTATCTGACTGAAACCTCTACTCTACAGTATGTAACGACCAGCGATTTCGCTAGCTCTCTCTACAATATGTAGCACAGAGACTGATGAATAATCTGTTGTCATCTAGGTTTGAGTAATTTGCGTTTTGAGTTTCTTTTTCATCTTGACACGCTTTGAAAATGTTTTTATTCCTGACTCTCACGATAGGTAAGCAACATTTGGCGCAATCTATTATCGTACAATTCTGTGCTACCCAGTCTAGTCTCGCTTAACAGTTTTAAGAATTCGCGAACACCGATAGGATAGTCATTAAGCTGCTGTTGCTGACATTCTCCCACTACTACTCTGCTAACGTAGAACAGTATGTCTCTGAGATTGCTGTTCTTCACACGCTGACATCGTTGTTGGTCCGGTTGCGCGACCAATATTTCTCCACTCCGCGAGTCATAGCCAAACTTTTGACCCTGGAGTAGAATCAGCATGATTCGTTCGGCTAAATCTCGGCTGTCGCCGGAGTCTAGCGAATCTATGATATCTTGTATTTCTACCACTTCAATGATGTTAGGCGTCGGCTTAGGCTCCTCTTTCCGATTGTCGTTGATGTCATAGTCGTGGGAAGGGGGAGAAGATCGTTGCCGCTGTTTATTGCGCATCAATAGCAGCTGATCTTTCATGTCTTCGAATTGCGCCCGCTCCACCGCCACGTATTCCACGAATGATGCCATCGCACTACTATTAGTTGTAGCCCAGAACTATATTCAGCAACAGTTTCAGATCTGACTTGTGAGTGCGAAAGAAGTGAATCGGTCGTTTGGACTTGAGGAAGTTGAGGATTAATCTTCGCTTTTTGGATATAATCGACACTTCTTCTTCGGTCAAAGGTAATCTCGCAATTTCTTCTCCTTGTTGTTGGCGCCGCCTCTTCTTTCTATCCACGACGAGTGGTGGTACGGCTGTAGCCAGTTGGCGAAAGCCGAAGCGCGCAAATTTAAGCCACCCGTCGTAGTGCGTAGAAGTAGTGCGTAGGATATAGCTTTGAATCGGTGCCAGTCGGCGATCTTCGCTGAGCAATAGTTTAAGAAACAGTACGGGTGTGGTAATTCCAGGACCTGCACCGCCACCGCCGCTCATCTAGGATTGTAGAGTAGCTTCCAGTCCTGCTTCTGCTGCTTCTGCTGCTGCTGCTGATCCTCCTGTTTTTCGTGTTGGCAGTTGGTAGTAGCTGACTGCTGCTTTTCGGGGAACAGACCGGTCTTGAGGCGAAACGAATCGGTTTTGACAGCTTGGTTAGAACAGTCGACTATTAAATAGTCGTGTCCCAGCTCGTAGAATACACGCCTCGCGACGCTTACCAAAAATCTCGGATAATGTGGAAATCGCGCTCTTTGTATAGTAGTAATATCCAGAGTGGAAGCCGTGCTGGGCATGAGGACTAGGTAGGTGGCGTTCTTTCGCACCGTGCGCAATAGACTCCCATTTTCCGTCAAATCCTGTACCGTCAACGCGACGAACAGTTGTTTGTGGTGGGAATGAACGCAAAACAAATCTCGAATACAATCTCCACCGCCACCGGTTTTGCCTTGAAGATCGTCCACGATCACCAGAGCGCTTTCATCAGCTCCCAATCCATCTGTAGAGGGGAGGTTGGACTCGTTGGGCAGTTCTTGGTGGAAGTAGACCTGACAGCGGGCGGTAAAACGATCTCTAATCTCTCTGTAGCTCTGCTGCCATACAGCATAGTAGATGGCAATTGTTTTCAGTCTAGGTCTCTGCGGACATACCGTCATCCAATTTTCCAACAGATTGTGTAGGAATGTCGTTTTACCTTGAAAAAGATAACTGAAAAACTGTTTGGAAAGTTCGGTCAAGAAAAGTACGTACCGCTTCCGCTTTTACCGATCACTAACATCGAAGCTGGGTACTGTAGCGACCACACGTACGCCGGCAGTTTTATAGCGGTCATCTCCTACTACTACTGTAGACTACACTAGCGTAGCGGAGCGAGTCGAAGGAATAAGTGACGAACGCCTAACGAGTCGGGGTTTAAATAAGAGAGAGTAGCATCAAAAATAATCCATCGTACTGTATGTGCGTAGTATTAGGGCTAGTCAGGGAAATCTGTCCAACAAAAACGTTTTTATTCGCATCCCATCACCATAGCGTACATAGTCTGTACAACCACCACCACCACCACAACCTACAGTATGTAGTATCACAAAATTTTGCGGTCCAACAACATTTGTCCATAATTTTTACACCACATCCTATACACACCGCTACCGCCACCATTTGCACAAACGTCACTGACATTCAACTCTACACTGGGATACGTTTCCACGAACCAATCCATTATAAAAATATCGACATTGCGCCGCCTACTCGAAGCAGTAGTTGAAAGTTTAGACAGGCAAGCATCCAAATTTCCATTGTTGCGCGCTAGACAGTGCGCAAAGTACACCACGTACAGAGCAGAACATTTACTGCTGTCATTTTGCAGTAGTCTATAGGGTATAGACCTGAATTCACCATCGCTCAAACTAAGCCAGAATTCGTCTAACTGGTAGTAGTGTGGGGTTTTAGCCAAACTATCTAACCAGTAAAATTTTGACTCACTACCATCTACGTAGGCGGCCACCCAGTGGCTGCCTTCGGCGTGAGATGGATCCGTGTTAAAGACAACAAAGCTAGCGCGATTAGGGTCGATCATTTCCAGAGCTTGTTGCAACTGATCACTGGCGTAGAGTCCAGAGAAAATCGGTCTGATTTTTTGGTCCAAACGACCGCAAATATGAGCCAGTTGATATCCTCTGAGCATTTTGTCCACTATTATTCTATCACTTGAACGATCCCGTCCGGACGCAAGGTAACGCTTCTCTCTCCTACCACCACGACGAACAATGAAGCTTTGTTGGGTACTTCGGCGGCGAACGCGAAGTCGAGAATGAGATCGTTGTTGCCAGCGGCTTTGGGCAGTCGATAGTGCTTAGAGTACCAGAGTGGTTCGAAACGATAGCAGAATACTAAAAGATTTGTGAAACCGAACATAATATGTAGTAGATCTGTTTACAAACAAAACACTTACTGGTATATCCATAGACCATATGTTCTACGTCCATGAAGGTACTCTCCTTGCCGAAGCTTTGTAGAAGTGTTCGGAAATTGTCGCTAACATCTAACGCACCTTCGGTAACGGTTGGATCGAAATTGGTGGTTAGTGCAGACGAGTTTTTAGGCGAAATTTCATCACCGAATCGAGCAGAAGACTGTATGACTTTGAGGTTTTTAAGATAGAGAGCGTTTTTCTCCAATTTTCCAGCGGCCGAGTCCGAGTCTACGAAAAATGCGTAGACAGCGTTGGGACGAGCGCCGTGTCTGATACGAGTACTGTAGATAGTGGCGTTTTGAGGAACTTGAAATGGGCCCAACACTTCAAAACTGGGATAGGTATAGACGAGCGGACGGTCCACGGAAAAACAACGTCTGAATTCTTGAACCGCCTCCTCCGTCAGAATCGCTCGCTCTACTACGAGCTCGGTCTTGACGACATTGAATTTATATTTGGTCTGAGTGGCGGTTCTGGTCTGTAGGCGAAACTCGTCCGGCGCGTGAAACAAACGAATTTGAACACGGGTCATAGGTGGGAAGAGTTTGTCAGAGCTGGACAGATCGAACAGTAGTGGACAGGAGACTTTTATGTCTCCCAACGTAAGCACTTTTGTGCGCCGAGTTTTCCATTTATCCGTCGACACACCTCTGCAAAATGTTTAATGCAGCGTAGCAACAGACAATACTATGGTACAGAGTACTACTACTTACTCATCCGTCTGCTGAATATCGGCGGCATCGTCAGGAAACCAGAACCAATTGTCCTTTTGCTGTTCTAGATAGTCTCTGGGCTGCGCCAACGTTTTGAAATAACTTTTGTAACCCCAATTTCCGCTTCTTCCTGAACCAATATAGTGAATAAAAATTGGATATAGTATTAAAAATTTTTACCTTCGATTTCGTGACCATTCACCGATAGGCTAACCGATTTGAAGGCTAAAAGCCCGGGCAGAGTTATCGGTGCCACTAGATCAGTCTGGGCATCAAGAGCCAATTTCACCGGCTGTCCCGTCTCGTTGAGCTTTCGCAAATTGAATGTCAATTGGAGGAGAAATTTGTTTCTCAAAAATGAACCCCGTTCGGGAATGACAAACTCGATATAGCCTTGATTTTGATCGAGATGAGATGGTTGAATGTGTTCTTCGCTTATCTCCAACACCTGGTCGCACAGAGGGGTTTGGTGGAAAAATTGGTTTTCCAATGGAACGATAATCTGACTGGCGTTACTGCTCATCGTCCTTGTCGTTGCC